>CM076574.1:1316383115-1316554875 GCA_034641835.2 Pinus albicaulis | reverse complement strand
CATCATATTCGTAGAACCCCATCCGCTATCAGGAGCCATGGCCATACACGTTGGCCTAGGAACCACCTCATTTATATGCCATGATTAAAAACCTCATTCTACTTTACTCATCACATACTAAAACCCACTCTCGAGCCACCACCAATATTTTTACAATAGATCAATAAGACACATTACCACATTTCACATTTGGCCTATCACACCCCCATGAACATAACCCAACTGTGCCATTTCATCCACCTCATTACCCCCACATCGAGACCAAGAAATGGGGCCCCCACTCTCATCAAATAAATATTATCCTTGCATCAACAAGTAGGACCCACACATGTTAATGGGGAACCCGTCTCCGTGTTTGTACATCCAAACCACTTTTACATTATTTTGGAAAGTGTACAAATATTTTATTTTTATGAGAAATAATTCCACTCATATTTTTACGTTTCATACCTGGAAACAATTCTTAATCACCCTTGGTCAGAGCTTGCACATTCTTTACCAAATCCCAATCACGTTAGTCAGAGCATACTTACACACCATGGACGTCACCGACTCAGGGCCCAACCCTATCGAGAAATTGTTTTGGCTTGTCACCATTTTCATTACCAGTTTCAACCTCGAGCTAGTTGCCCATAACCATCACTTATATCGAGCTCTTTATTATCATACCTTGTTAACCGCCATATTACCCTGCTTGCTTCACTAGAAACACGATCCCTTGTATCAACACCTTTTTGGATGGTTGATCCTTCTTTTTCCAGTCGACTTCGCGATCATGTTCCAAGATTGAGGTAGTATTTTCATATGGATTCCCCCCAAGGAACGTCCTCATTTAGCACAATGAGAGAATCAATATTTCTCATTGATGTCAATATTGACATTCGACATCAACACAGGTCATGTCAAGGTGGTATCGTACTTCACTAACCTTGCAACTCTGTTATTTAGTCGAAGACTTGTGCATTGATAAACATCTGTTGAGCTCCAAAGATATTCTTTTCTTCCTACATTCCACTCCATTTCCTTTGTCCATTATTAATCACAGGCTCAAATTATCAGTAGAATTAGTTAAAATTTCTTTAAGAATGAATATCATGACTAACTTGCTATGTTTTTATGATTTTGTCATTGTAGTACTTTTTGAACTAGATCTAGCTACATAATGCAGACATTCTGTAGCTAGTTGCCGATTCTGCAGCTCTCGTCATGTCTACGCAGGTTCCAGGTGTCATCTTGGAGAAAAATACATATGGGCGTATTCCACATAATTCCCTCATCATTTTTTTCTCTCCACGAAGCTTGAACGGAATTCTGTAGGCGGTTATGTACGTGGGAACTCAAACTAGGAGAGAGACTCCTAATAGGACAAGGACAGTCCAGATGTCCTTAATTCTATTACGTGACCACCATCAGAGTCCTAGTTTGGTTTTTATTTGGAAATACAATTATCCCTAGGTTATCTCAAGACAGTTATGTAAATTTGTTACAAATATGGATCGGGAAACCGAGGGACAAGGTTAGATTTTGTGGTTGATTGCTAGATTTCAGAAGTCCGAAAACACTCTATTTTTGAAGTAATCTCTCTTTAATGAAAGAAGCATCATCTCCTTGAAAGCGTTGAGTCAATTTTGAAGTAGATTTCGTGCTACTCCGGTGGTAGAGGGCCCCTGCTACATGAGCAGCCTTGTTTATACGGTTTAGATAAGTATTTTAGTCTCGTTTTCATTTCTAGCTTAGGCAAGTTTCTGAAGTTTATGTTCATACTTGTTTACATTAATTATCACAGCTAGAATTACTCTTATAAACTCTTCCAAAATATCATCATGATGAATAAGGCATAGCTGTGGTATTGTAGGTTTTAGTTGCATTTCCTTTCGAATTTTATGATTTATGCTTGTTTACACTAAGTGTCACAACCGGTCTTACTCCTACAAACTCTTCCAAAACATCATTAACAATGAATAAGAAACAACTGTGGTATCTTAGATTTTAATTGTATTTTCTTTCAAATCTTATGTTTATGTTCAATTGCATTGAATAATACTTCCATAATTTTTTTTTACAAACTCTTCCAAAATATCATTCACATTGGACAAGATGGGCTGTAGAATTCCAATAGAATAGCTGCATGTTAGTTTAGTCATAACACTCTGGAGGATGATTTCATTTAGTTTAGCTCTGTCACTACATTTCAAGTTTGATAATGGCATTTTAATTTAACTCTGTTCACTGTACTTCAAGTAGATTAGTAGCATTCTAGTTTAGTCTTAGCTCACTGTATTAGCATTCCAGTTTAGTTGTTATCCATTGCATTTTAAATTGTATTAGTTGTTAAATTTAGATACCACGGTCTTCATTATTTACAAAAACTTATTTTGTTCCAACCTCATATTAATACATAATCATCTGGACAGAAGCTAGTATCAGTCTAAGGCCTGGAGTATTTTGCAACCTTTTTACCATTTCACAAATAAGCCTTTTCTCAAAGACTATTCTAAAAACAAATCTATAACTTTTGAGTGAGGCCTAGTGGTGCTAAATTGAGTTGCAGAACAGAATTAAAAGCTAGTTTAGAGTAGAAATCTTATTGTGCTACAAATGTTCTTTTCCAAATATGTTCCAATGAACCTTTAATCATGGATGAGATGTTGTAACATTGTAAGTTGATTGTTTATTTAGGAGAACTTCATTCAAACTTAACTTGTCCATTTCTCAAGCTCTTCCAACACATATTTAATGAATGAATTGGATAAGTTCAAGCTCATGTTGTGATTTATTTCCTTGCAATGAAGTCATTATCAAGCTTTGCATTTGTTGTTTGCCAGCCATAGTTTATACTTTGTTCTGTTTTAGTATTTGCATTTTTTGTTTGCCATCCATAGTTTAGGCCTTGTTCTGCTTTAATATAACCAATAGCTTCTTTTCACCAGCATTTAGTTCTTTCCCTTTTCAAACATAAAACCATAAAACCAAAAACATCAAAAAACACTAAACACAATGTAGTGAGAAACAAATACCTAGGCACATACAGTGCACCACACTTCAGTAGTTTACTAGCCCTGGTTGACAATTAATGAACTCAATTTAGGAACACTAAGTTGAGCACAAACATTTTGGCGCCGTTGCTGGGGAAGTGTAACTAGGTAGCCTTGTTTCTTAACTCCCAAAAACAATGATATGCGTAGAGAGAGAGAATCAAGGGGTAGATTCATAAGAAGCAGAAGCAGAAGCTTGATTCCTAGAACACCACTTATTTCATCAAGACCTAGAGCCAGCACACCTCCAACTCAGACCCACATTCAATCCTTTACTGATCCTAGACTTCCAGAAGACTTAAGATTCGATATTCCATTAGAAAGACCTTCCACTTCATCCATTGAACCTGTCTTAGAAGAAGATTCAAGGACCCCTGCTAGAGACACAAACTTTTCCACTTCCACAGAAGAATCAACTATGGCAGAAGAAGGGGGAGGAGGAGTCTTTAATGGAGAACACACATTATTTGGAGGGGGTGGAGGTAGAGGTAGAGGAGAAGGAGGTAGAGGAAGAGGTAGAAGAGAAATGGGAAGCTCTTTTAGGTTTCCTATAGTAGATGAAGAAACCAATACAGCTATGAAAAACATTTCACCCTCTGTCCTTCCAAACTTCTATGGACTTAAAACTAAAGATCTTGAAACCTTCCTATTTGAATTTGAAGTCCTATGTAGAACTTATGACTACTTACAAGATGCTCAAAAACTTAAACTATTTCCTTCAACATTGAAAGGAGTAGCATTGAAGTGGTTTATGAGTTTGATCAACAGTTCTATTAGGACATGGGAAGATATGAAACAAACATTTCTAGAGAGGTATTTGGATTATTGTATGCCAGTCAATCATAAGGAGGAAGTGTTCAAGATGATACAAAAAGAAGATGAAAACCTGGAAGATTTTTTGGAGAGATTTCATTACAACATCAAAAGAGAAAAAATGGAGAACTTAGATCAAGACACCTTAAAAGCTCTCCTGTTGAAGACAATTAGGGATGAATGGTTGGATATCCTTAACATGATGGGAAAAGGGGATATATCTCAGCTCACATTACCTGAAATATCTGAGTTATGTATCAACCTTTCAAGAGGGAAATCCAAAACTGTAAAAGGTCCAAGAGACCCTGCTCTTGCAAGGGAAAGTAAGTCTGCTTCTGGGACAGTAAGTAGGGCAGAGATAGGGCATATGCTTGATGAATTCAAATCTGACATCTTAGGGAGTCTTAGTGAACAAATAGACACCCTTAAGTTACAAAACAAGCAAAAATTTGAATCTGATGCTTTAGCAATCTTTTGTCCCAAATGTAGAAAGAAGCATGCCTTGAGAGAATTTCCTTTGGATGCAAAAGTTGTAGAGACCTGTGTAATTTGTTCAGAAAAACATGAGACCAAGAGTTGTCCTTCACTTCCTGGTCTTAAAGCTGTCTTTCAAGAAGATACTCCTACAAGTTCCACATAATCTCTCAATTTTGTCTCTAGAAGGCCTTGGCAAGGACCTCAAACACAAGGATTTCATGATCAAATGTATAATCAACCCCCACCAAATTGGAATTCTTGGCAGCAACCTTGGCCCCAATTTCAAAATCAATCTCAAGGTTGGGCACAAGGAGCACAAAATCCCTATGGAAGATACTCCCAGTACTATCAATATCCACCATCCTATTCCCCATACCCACATTTTCCTCCTCAAAATCCTCATCCTCAAAATCCACAACATCAAAATCAACCACTCCCCTTACCATTTCCTCAGAAATCAAATCAGTTGCCTGCTCAACCCATACCAAACCCCAACAATAAAAATCCTCAGAACACATACATGATAGAAGGCCAACAGTTTCCAACTTATTTAATTACTCCTCAAGACCTTGGTGATGTTCAACTTAGGTCTGGAAGAATACTTGAAAAGAGGAAACCTTCTGTGATCATACAAGAACAAGATAACTCTGAGGAAGATTCTCTACGGGAAAATAAAAGTCTTGAAGAAGACACATCTTTTCAAGACCCAAACATTGAAAAAACAAAACAAAAAGAACCAATAATTTCAACTCCTGTATTAGAGTAGCCATCAACATCCACTCCTACACCTCCCTTTCCAGAAAGATTACAAATTGATAGAGGTGTAGAAAAACAAATTATGGTGCCTAATTATGATTTCCTAGATGAGCTAAGAAATGTATGTATTAAGATTCCATTATTACAAGCTATCAAGGAAATTCCAATTTTAGCAAAGACAATAAAGGAGTTGAGCATGAAGAAAACAAGAAAAAGAATAAGAGAGACAAAAAAAATTCAACTGGCAGGAAAAATAGCAGATATCATGATGGGTAAGATTGCTATTCCAAAGTATCTAGACCCAGGAAATCCAGTTGTTAAAATTCACATCAATGGAATTGAGATCCAAAATACACTCATTGATTTAGGAGCAGCAATCAATATCATGAGTAGACAAATCAGGGATAAACTGAAAATTCCTAATCTTCTCTTTACACCCACATTATTACAATTAGCAAACAGATCTGTGATCAAACCTGATGGGGTAATAGAAGACATTCCGGTGTCCCTAGATTCTTGGGAGTACCCTGTGGATTTCATGATCCTAACTCCTAAGAATAATCTAGGAGGGCATCCAATTATATTAGGAAGACCTTGGTTAGCTACAACTGATGCTTTCATTAGTTGTAGATCCGGTGATATGTACATCTCTGATGGTATTTCAACTAAGAAATTCACTTTGTATCCTCTAGCAAGGACAATTACAGATTTAGATGATACTCAATGGATAGAGGATGAAGAAGACTTACAACCTCTCTTCACAATTTCAGAAATTAGTGAAGATAGTTAAATTCTGAATACTTTAGAAAACTTTGAATCCTCTTCGGAACATAAACATGAACAATTTCAAGAAGAATCCAACATTGAGTTTTTTTCATCAAGGCAGATGTCTCTCTATTCCATGGATAAATTTGACAGCTCTACAATTGAGATATTTCCAGGAAAAAATTTAAACATAAACAAGAACCTAGAAAAATCTCAACAAGAAGAGCTAGTCAAAATTTTACAGAGACATTCTTTTGCATATGCATGGGAGTACACTGATATGAAAGGGATAAGCCCCAAGACTTGCACTCATCACATCTACATAGAGGAAAATTGTAAACCAATCAGACAACCTCAAAGACGGATGAATCCAAATCTTAGGGAGATTGTTAAAGAATTAAATTGTTGATCAGCTTTGTTGGATCTGTGAGATCAGTGGTGGGTTATCCTTATTAATTGTGTAGAAAATGGTAAATGGAGGGTATGTATTGACTACCGAGAATTAAACAAAGCTACTCTTAAAGATCATTTTTCCCTACCTTTCATAGATCAGGTGTTAGATACCTTAGCTGGCAAAAAGTACTTCTCATTTCTAGATGGGTTTAGTGGTTATAATCAAATTCAAGTAGCACTTGAGGACCAAGACAAAACCACATTTACCTGTCCTTGGGGTACCTATTCTTACCGAATATTTCCATTTGGATTATGCAATGCACCTGCAACATTTCAAAGGGCAGTATTAGGAATTTTTTCAGATCTAATACATGATTGTGTAGAGGTATATATGGATGATTTCACAGTTTATGGAAACACATTTGAAGAAGCCTTAGTAAACTTGGAAAAAGTCTTAAAGAGATGTAAAGAAGCAAATCTTTCACTTAGTCATGAGAAGTGTTTTATGATGTTTTATTGAAATTTTTTGAATACATCACAGGCTGGGATAGAGTTAAGTGATGAGTCAAAAGTTGAAGTCATCTCTAACTTATCTATTCCAAGTTGTCAAAAAGATGTTAGGAGTTTTCTTGGATTTACAGGGTATTATCGAAGATTTATAGAAAACTTCACCAAGATAGCATCTCCACTCTTCAAATTAATTACTAAAGACTGTGATTTCAAATGGAATTCTGATTGCGAGTTAGCCTTTGAGACCCTGAAAACAAAAATTTCTGAAGCACCTATTTTAAGGGGATCTAACTGGAAGTTACCTTTTCATATTTCAACAGATGCATCAGATACAGCTCTAGGAGTAGTATTAGGACAAAAAGACCTGATTCCTTATGCCATCTACTATACCAGTAAAAATTTGACTCCTGCAGAGTTAAATTATACCGTAACTGAAAAAGAGTTTTTAGCTGTTTTTCATGCTATAAACAAATTCAGACACTATATAACAGGCTATGAAACTTTTGTTCACACAGATCATTTTGCAATTAGATACTTAATGAAAAAATCAATTACTAATGGCAGAGTCATAAGATGGTTATTGCTTTTACAAGAATTCAATATTACCATTCTAGATAGGCCTGGAAAACAAAACACAGTAGTTGATTTCCTATCTAGACTCCAAAACATCAAAGATGACACTCCAGTTGAAGATCAATTTCCTTATGAATATCTTTTTTCAATTTCTACCTAAACTCCTTGGTTTTCTGACATTGCTAATTATTTAGTTTCAGGAAAATTTCCTTCAATAATGAATGCAAGAGATAAAAGAAAAATCATTTATGACAGTGCAAAATATTCATGGGTTGCTAATGAGTTGTATAAGACAGGTCCAGATTTTATCATTAGGAGATGTGTTCGGGAAGATGAGATGCTTGAGATTCTCAAAGCATGTCATGATGAACTTTGTGGCGGACACTTTGCTGATAAAAGGACAGCCTATAAGATCCTTCATTTAGGATATTATTGGCCATCCTTGTTTAAATATGTTAAAGATTATGTCAAAAGGTGTGATAGTTGCCAAAGGGTAGGAAAACCTTCTCCTTCAGGTGAGATGCCATTACAACCTTAGGTACATATTGAACCTTTTGAAAAATGGGCTTTGGATTTTGTAGGACCTATTAGTCCTCCATGAGGTATCAAGAAATATATTGGTTGCCTTTGATTATGTTACCCCAACTAAATGGGTAGAGGCAGAGCCATTACTTTTTTCTTTTGAAACATCAACAGTTATTTACTGCTGAGATATTTTTACTCATTTTTGAATTGTCCCAAGGAAATTTTCTGATCAAGATTCCAATTCATCAAGGCTAAGTGGAACTATGAATGGTGGAGAGTACAAAATCATTGAAGAAATCTATCCCCATCATCCTGAAACAAATGATCATTGAATCCCTGTCAAAGTTCTGAAGGATCTTTCAAAATCATTTTATGAAGAGATTGGGTAGATAGGCTATAAAACTGACCTATAGAACTACATGGAGAAGCTGTAGGGGACACTACTCCTTAGTAGACTTGTTTGTAAATGATTTGTTTCCATAAGTTCCAGTTAAACTTTCAAAATGGGTCATTTGGACTTGATGGAAACACAAAAACATATTAGACGATTAATGAATTGGATGAGATCAGACAAGATGCAGTTCAGAAAACAAGTCTAGTCCAACAGCAAAGGACTAGATGGCATGACAAGTACATCAAGGAAAAGAAGTTCAAGGAAGGTGACTAGGCTCTCTTGTTTGATTCAAATTTCAAGGATTTTCAAGGTAAATTCCAAACACATTGGCTTAGGCCATATGAAATCATAAGAATTTTTGACAATGGAGCAATAAAAATCAGGACAATAGATGAAGAGAAGGTCACTTTTCTTGTGAATGGTCATAGATTGAAGCTGTATCATAAGCCACTCTCAAGAGAAGAATTTGTCAAGAAATTCCAGGAAAGCAGTGATATTAAGTTAATGAAGAAGAATTTTTCTTCTTCATCAACTTAAGTGAATTTTCTGAAGTCAGATATTGAAAAAATAAAAAAAATAAAAAATAAAAAATAAAAAAAATAAAGTATAAACATGAAAACCAATCACTGATTGGCATGTTTATACAAAAAAGGTGGAGTGAAAATCAGAATCTTTCTGAAACTCTAGATTTTCAAATCTGTTTTTTCTGCAAGTATTTATTACAAAATCATAGGTGCAGATTCATTTCACTTATGGTCCATCTCATTTCATCCATCCATACTCCATCTCATTCATTCATCCACACTTCATTCATTTCACCCCATGGTCCACCTCATTTCCATCCCAGATTTTTAAGTCTGATGTTTCTCTGCAATTGAATAATACATATCATGAATAAGATGTGATGTTTCTCATACTTCACTCCATTTCATAAGATGTGATCCATTCCACTCCATTACTCACTTCATTCATATCCCATTACACCATATTTTATTATCCATCCTCACTCATTCCATACAACATTCCATTCATGCTCCAAACTATTCCAGATCATATTTCAAGTTCTCTACAGGTAAATTCTGCAATCAATCAGACATTCTACAGCCAGTTAGACATTCTGCAGCCAGACAGACATTCTGCAGCCAGAGATCCTGAAAGCACTGTCTAGTAATCACCTGATCTGCAATAAAATGATCCTGCATATCCATGACAACAAGCAAAATCAAGAAGGTTATGAAGACTCAAAAATTAATAATTTTCAGAAGAGAACAAAGCATATGAAGAACACAAAAAAAAAATCAGAGGAAAGGAAAAGGTAAAAGTTCTGATTATAATGACATATCATGAAAAATTTTAGTATAGTTAAGTTATGAATAGTTCAGAAAGTTGTTTTAATTAATTTTGTTGATCATTCCTAACAAACCTTCCATAGAAACTTTGGATAAAACTCCTTCTATTCCACCATTTCAAATCCCATATTCGATCATCATTTAATCTAAACAGTTAAAGTGCTGAAGTGATTGGATTAGTCATGTCACTAGGCCAAAGCATTTAATGATGATTTTGAATTCATTACAAAATATCTCCACGATGTTTTCTGCCGTGATATCTTTCAACTCATATACATCATCCTCACCTCATTATATTCATTCCGCAATCACTCCATATCATTCTTTCCCGTAGCCAACTCTTAACCATTTCAGTCTGTAAAACAGAGGAAACATCTGTGGGGCAAAAACATCTCTGTAACAGCCGTTGTCACCGTGAACAGAGGAGCAACAATTTTAAGGTTGGAAAGCGAAGTTATGGGGCTTATAGTAAGGACTGAACCGGTTGGCACTAAGTACTTGGAAGGTTATCCTCAAGTCAGAGAAATGTTACAACAAGCAAGGTGGTTGCAATTCTTTGAAAAATTCAGTGGGTTTCACAAAGAGGTGACCAAAACATTTGCAATATCCTTCAAAGGAGCTGAGTTCAAGATAGGAGATATTAAATTCACCATTACAGAAGCTTCCATTGCAGAAGCAACTGAATTTCCCAGACAATGAGAAAGGTGGTTCAAGAATAGAGAATTTCATAACAAAGCATGGAAGCAGATACTCAAGTCGCCAGGTATGGATGTTACCATTTTTAAAAATGGTATGCCTAGCTCTGCACTAAAGAACAAATGGAGGAACATGTTGCTTATCTTGCAAAAATTCATCACTTGTGAAGGAAGATATGGTACTTTCTATGTCTATCATATTTGGTTGATAATGCATTTCCTAGAAGAAGAACTTCCCTTTTTCTTGCTTCATAGTTTAAAGAAAATGGCCTCAAGTGTTCAAAAGAGAATTCAATTTCTGGAAACAACCTTACACCACCATGGTTTATTCAAAATTTTAATTGAACATCATTTGAGAAAAATGGGAGATAATTGGGAAGAGTTCTTAGTGAGAAATCACTTTGAGGAACCCAAGGAACCTCCACCTGAAGACAAACCTACAAAAAGAAGCAGAAGATGGAAAACCTCCAAAACTGAAACTGGTAAAACAATACAAGGAAGCAGTGAAGAAATGATTTCTGAGAAATTGACTTAGATTAAGAAGCAGCTTAAGAAAGAGAGGATAATAAGAAAATTTGCCAAAGAGAAAGGAGAAGGGCCATCTCAACCGAGAAGGAGCCACAGACTTAGAGGGATACTAAAGAAAAAAAAGTTTAAACAAATTGGAGTCATAAACATATAGGACGAAGAAACACCTACTGAGGAGGATTTTGATGAAGAAGTTCCAGAAATTGACCTAGCACAGCAAGAAATTTACAACTATGTTGAAACATTAGAGAGGAGAGCTTCAGAATTTAGAGATAGAACCCCTAGCCCACCAAAGTTTGAAATTGATATGCTAAGAAGAGATAGGTATGAGTTAGAAGTACTCAACATGCATATCAAGAATGGAATGAGAATGAAATTCTGAGAGAGCAGGTTAAACTGAAAACTGATATGGATTCAACTCTGTCTCTACAAATGCAAAAGTTGTATAAGGCCAGTGAAAAATTGAAGAAGAGAAATAAAAAGTTAACCAGGGCACTCACAAATTTGAGATTCAAATTAGTCATAAGAAAGCCCAGACGGCCATTGACTGCCAGGCAAAGCAGAAGAAGAGGGTTGAATGTCCTTGCAGAGGTCTCAGAGTTCATGGAATAGTTGCATGAGGACATGCAAGAATCTAGCAGTGGGGGTATTTTGAGCTCCAAAGATGTTCTTTCTTCCACCACATTCCACTCCATTTCCTTTTTCCATTATTAATCACAGGCTCAAATGATCAGTAGAATTAGTTAAAATTTCTTTAAGAATGAATATCATGACTAACTTGCTATTTTTTTATGATTTTGTCATTGTAGTACTTTTTGAACTAGATCTAGCTACAGAGTGCAGACATTCTGTAGCTAGTTGCCGATTCTACAGCTATCTTCATGTCTACGCAGGTTCCAGGTGTCATCTTGGAGAAAAACACATATGGGCGTATTCCACATCATTCCCTCATCATTTTTTTCTCTCCACGAAGTTTGAACGGAATTCTGTAGGCGGTTATGTACGTGGGAACTCAAACTAGGAGAGAGACTCCTAATAGGACAAGGACAGTCCAGATGTCCTTAATTCTATTACGTGACCGCCATGAGAGTCCTAGTTTGGTTTTTATTTGGAAATAAAATTATCCCTAGGTCATCTCAAAATAGTTATGTAAATTTGTTACAAATATGGCTCGGGAAACCGAGGGACAAGGTTAGATTTTGTATTTGACTGCTAGATTTCAAAAGTATGAAAACACTCTGTTTTGAAGTAATTTCTCTCTAATGAAAGAAGTATCACTTTATTGAAAGCATTGAGTCAATATTGAAGTAGATTTTGCGTGCTACTCCGGTGGTAGAGGGCCCTTGCCTCCTGAGCAGCCTTGTTTATACGGTTTAGATAAGTATTTTAGGCTCGTTTTTCATTTCTAGCTTAAGCACGTTTCTAAATTTTATGTTTCATGCTTGTTTACATTGATCATCACAGCTAGATTTACTCTTATAAAATCTTCCAAAATATCATCATGATGAATAAGGCATAGCTGTGGTGTTGTAGGTTTTAGTTGCATTTCCTTTCGAATTTTATGATTTATGCTTGTTTACACTAAGTGTCACAGCCTGTCTTACTCCTACAAACTCTTCCAAAACATCATTAACAATGAATAAGAAACAACTGTGGTATCTTAGATTTTAATTGTATTTGCTTTCAAATCTTATGTTTATGTTCAATTGCATTGAATAATACAGCCAGAATTGTTTTTACAAACTCTTACAAAATATCATTCACATTGAACAAGATGGGCTGTATAATTCCAATAGACTAGCTACATGTTAGTTTAGTCATAACACTCCGGAGGATGATTTCATTTAGTTCAGCTCTGTCACTACATTTCAAGTTTGATAATGGAATTTTAATTTAACTCTGTTCACTGTACTTCAAGTAGATTAGTAGCATTCTAGTTTAGTCTTAGCTCACTGTATTAGCATTCCAGTTTAGTTGTTATCCATTGCATTTTAAATTGTGTTAGTTGTTAAATTTAGATACCACGGTCTTCATTATTTACAAAAACTTCTTTTGTTCCAACCTCATATTAATACATAATCATCTGGACAGAAGCTAGTATCAGTCTAAGGCCTGGAGTATTTTGCAACCTTTTTACCATTTCACGAATAAGCCTTTTCTCAAGGACTATTCTAAAAAGAAACCTATAACTTTTGAGTGAGGCCTAGTGGTGCTAAATTGATTTGCAGAACAGAATTTGAAGTTATTTTAGAGTAAAAATCTTATTGTGCTACAAATGTTCTTTTCCAAATATGTTCCAATAAACCTTTAATCATGGATGAGATGTTGTAACATTGTAATTTGATTGTTTATTTAGGAGAACTTCATTCACACTTAACTTTTCCATTTCTCAAGCTCTTCCAACACATCTTTAATGAATGAATTGGATAAGTTCAAGCTCATGTTGTGATTTATTTCCTTGCAATGAAGTCATTATCAAGTTTTGCATTTGTTGTTTGCCATCCATAGTTTAGGACTTGTTCTGCTTTAATATAACCAATAGATTCTTTTCACCAGCATTTAGTTCTTTCCCTTTTCAAACATAAAACCATAAAACCAAAAACATCAGAAAACACTAAACACAACGTAGTGAGAAAAAAATACCTAGGCACATATAGTGCACCACACTTCAGCAATTTACCAACCCTGGTTGACAATTAATGAACTCAATTTAGGAACACTAGGTTGAGCACAAACACCTAGGACGTCTTAGCATAGCAAGGAGCTTATAATATAATGGATGAATTTGTTAGCTTCAGCTCTCATGCTATCTCCTGAAAACAGGTAAATGAAATAGAATGGGACCAAACCCTCAGAAACTAACACAGAGAAAGAGATACTGCAAAGGCAAGATGCAGAACTCTAATACGAAAGCAACATACAATTCAGAGACAGTTTACTACAAAGCGGGCCGATTCAGAAATACTCCACAGACATAAATTATCAGAAGGTGTATGTAGTGAAAGAAATAATGAGAAGATATTAGTCGACATGGAGCTGATACCCAAATATAGAATACCACCATGCATGGGCTTACCGATCTAAGAATCCATACATGATAATAGCATTTAAAAGCACCCTCCCAAAGCATCTAATATAGCAAAAATACGGTTTAGATAAGTAATGAAATAGCATATCATGCATGAGCCATATTTAAAGCGCTTGACTGAACCAAGTGTGAGCATCAACTAGGATGAATCCTTACCAGGAGTCAGTGAGCCACTCGCATTCCAAAACATGATACAAGAAAGGTGGGTGAGATGAAATGATATATTAAATAACATATAAAAGAGAGTTACAGGCTGTGAAATACCAAATACTAGAATCCTCTTTGACAGACAGAACTCCTCCTCACTGAGACCCTATGGGCTCTGAACCTTCATACAAGTGTTTTACAAATTGTATACAAAAAAGCCTTTCAATGCATAATTTTTTTATAGAAATCTGGAACCCCTACAAAGCGTTTCTTCATGGTTTTTATAGAAGAAACCAAAACCTAGTAAAAGAGTTAGGTGATGAACATTTCATTGCATCATTAAAACAAAATGGTGAAAAAGTTCCCGCCCACACTGCTTGACGGTGCTTTAGTGCTGAATGTACTCTGTGGCCTGCTATCTGAAGTGAATGTACTAGATGAAGATCTCTTCGAGGACACGGCATAGAGTAAAAATCCATAAACATTTTGTCCTTTCCTGAAGGAAAAATCGGCTAAAATAAAACCTGGAGGGTATTGATTTTTGTGTATCGTACCCTCTGCATTCCCAATCCTGAATTAAGCTTTAAAATCCCTAGTATCAAACACTGAATTCCTCAACCATCTATTGATCTTCCTCTGCTGCTCCATAAAATTTTTCGTCTGTGAAATCGGAACCTCGAATATCTCTGCGGGGTTTGATAGATTTTACCCTTGTTTCTTTTAATAGCAGTCATGTCGCAGCAGCTACCCAAGCTTTCTTCATAAATTTGGCCACTAAATAATGGTTCTTTGAAGCGGCCTCGGCTTCTGAAATGGAGGCGATGGGTAATGGCCATATCTCCGTCATTTTAAACCTGCAAAACCCACAAACGTGTTAAAGAAAACCACGCTATGGGGATGGAGGATGTGGTAAGGTTAAGGGAAGTGATTGTGCAGACATGGCGAAACAGTGAATTGACGCAGGCTGGCGGAAAAATACATTGAAACAATGGAGGATGAATTGGCGATAGTTTTCAACGTAAAACCTTAAGATATGACTTACAAATGAATAATATGAAAGGTGGAGAAAAATGCGATAAACATGTGAGAGTTGTGACGCGTGGACGTACGATGGACTAGGTGGGGAGGGTGACGTGGTGGCATGGGGTCAACGACGGACATGTGACTCAATCGGGGCCGTCTGATCTCGGCGAAGATCGACGGCTAAAACAATGCCAGAGGATGCTAAACTGCGGGCTCGGGGCATTGTACATTAGGACTAACAATCGCGCAACTTCGGAAAGCGACCACCGTCGGATGGAGGCCCACAGATCTGATGGTTCACATTCATATTGCTGCATGACTTTGACCGATAGTTAATGTGTGATGGAGGGCGGTATTGAAACCATACGTTGGGACATGTGTCAGGCGCTGAATGGAATCGCTGGCTTATGGAGATTTAACGCCTACCACCGAAAGGCGGTGCGATATAAACCGCTGGTTTTGAACAGTGAATACAAGCGCGGGGACCCCTAGGGTAGACGGGTAGCGAACCGTTGATCCATGATTTGATCGGACGGCTCAGGACGTGCCCGATACACTTTGATAAGCGCCCAATGCTTTTTCTCTCGGTTCTGGCTTTCGATCCCATTGAAGAAAGGGCGGGGGCTTGGCTGAAGGGGCTATGCCATAAATATTTTTTAAACGTGCATTTCCAGCCTTTGATATGGTGTTTTGGAGGCGGGAAATGATAACAACAGGCTTGAGAATGGTTTTCCGAGGCTGCAAGAGGGAGATTCGAGAGCTTTAAGCCAAATTTCCCATGGAATTTTAAGTGAAAGGGATCATGATCAACATCGGCTCCATCTAGGTACGGCATGTTCATCTTTGGACATGTCTAGAACTCACAGACCCTCTGATCATCTTGTATGCAGACTCTGCTCTTAAGCACCTTCATTTTTCACTTTGTAATTCATCACAACACCCACATTATTCAAACGAAAACAAAAAGGAAACTATCATACAATATAATACACCAGGCTACCTTGGCCTAAGTCAGAACTGAAAGTAGGGCTTGAGGAATTGACCATTTACAGGGGCCTCCAGCAAGTCGCCCTGTAAATTTTCCAGCCTAAAAGTATTATTGCACCCTAGTTCCACAATTTTGAAAGGACCAAACCAAAGGGGGTAAAATTTGCCATGTTTACCTTTCTCAGCTCTCCGAACATCCCATCTAAGCACCAAATCGTCGATCTACAACTTCCTGTCTTTCGCATGCTGATCAAAAATGTGTTTCATCATCTCTTGATATTCTGTTAATCTCTGATTCACCTGGCCCCGTGCTTCTTCTAATTCCACTAATTGATTGATTCTTCTGATCATATCATCAGGTTCCTCCTGACTTTCTTGCATGAAGCGGGCCATTGGTAAAGCTAGCTGTATAGGAAAAACTGTTTCTCGTCCATATACCAATTCATAAGGGGACTTTCCAGTTGCCCTCTTTCTAGTGATTCTATTAGCCCATAGAGCAAACTTCAATTGGGAATCCAAATTCTTCTGATTTTCATTGATAGTCTTCTTCAAGGCCCTCACCAGAGTTTTATTTGAAGACTCTGCTAGTCCATTTCCCTATGGATAATAAGCTGTGGAGTGACTGAGTATGATATTATACTGCTGGCAGAAATTCATGAATTTAGCAGACTTGAAGGCTTGTGCATTATTAGTTACTATCCTAGCAGGACAGCCAAACCTGGATATGATGTTTTCCTCCATGAACCTTATGATCACAGTATCTGTAGCACTCCTTGCATGTATGGCTTCCACCCATTTGGTGAAATAATCCGTAGATGTTAATATCCATTTATGTTTTCCACTAGATGGGGGATGTATTTCACCTATAAAATCAATGCCCCGTTGTTTGAATGGTTCGTCTACGTGCACGGGAATCAGGGGAAATGGTGCTGATTTATGTCTCTCTGCAAATTTCTAACATTTATCACATGCTCTTACCCTGGCAAAGACATCTCCAAAGAGCTTTGGCCAATAGAAACCAGCTTTCAGAATTTTATGAGCTGTGGCCCTCTAGCTGTAGTGGCCTCCACAGATCCCTTCATGAAATTCTGCAATAATGCTCTCCACTTCATTTTCTGTGAGACACAGAAGTAGGATACCGGAGGGATCTCGCTAGTATAGTTGGCCATTGGCGACGATGTACTTATGTGACTTCAATCTCAGCACTCTGTATTTAGCTTTATCACAACTCGGTGGATAGCTGAGCATGAGGAGATATTCCACTATTTCTTTGTACCATGGACTGGTGAGGTAGTTTACATGTATCTCTAGAGTAGCTAACCCAGTTCCATGTCGTTCTTCTTTCTCCTCAGATTCCTCACCTGCTATAATGGACAAATTTATGCCCAGGGCTTGATAGTTTGATTCAGATAACATTTTGGCAAGCCCTTGTCCTTTGATGAGCTTAGTAGGGCGTATGTCTAAATCATACTCCTGTATCTTAGCAATCCATCTTCCCCTTTTTCCTTCACTATCCCCCTGAATAAGGATATCCTTTATAGCAGTTGCAGGTACAAATGCAGTAATATGGGACTGTAAGATATATACATGGAATGCTTTGAGGGATTTCACTAGGGCATATGCTTGCTTTTCCAATATGTTATATTTTAATTCTGCATCACGAAGCACCTGACTGAAAAAGGCAATATGCTGCTCATAACCTTCCTCATTTTTCTGCAATAAAACTCCTGCTATAGTATGAGGTGATGCAAAAGAAAAAATCATGAAAGGTTTATCATAATCTGGTCCAGCCAGCACAGGGGCTTCTGCGAAATCATTCTTTATCCTATTAAATTCCTCCCGTGATTCTTGTGACCACTTTACCTCATTATTCTTCTTCAGCATATATGTTATGTGCCTAACTATCTCAGCATAGTTAGGAATAAACCTTCTCAAGAAATTTATGCGCCCGAGGAATACTTGTACCTCTTTCTTATTTCTGGGAAAAGCAATACTGTTTATAACTTCTACCCTCTTAGGATCTATCTTCACCCCATCTCTAGTCACGACATGGCCCAAAATATTTCCCTCTTTTAATGCGAATAAAGACTTTTGAGGATTAAGAGAGAGACCATACCTTCTGCATTTTTCAAAAGTTCTCTGCAGATGTTCAATGTGATCAACATCATTATTGGAGAATACAGTGATGTCATCAAGGTAGACTACCAGAAATTTATCCTTCTCCCCAACAAAAGCAATGTCCATAGCCCTCTGAAAAGTGGCCCCTGCATTAATCAACCCAAAAGGAATCTTGGCATACATAAATGTACCCCATGGTGTGGTGAAAGCAGTCTTCTTTTGATCTTTTGGAAGTACAACCACTTGATTATAACCAGAGAATCCATCCATCATTGACATTCTGGTAGCTCCCACTTTTTTTTTGGAGGATGTAATCCATCTTAGGTAATGGATAATTATCCTTTAAGGATGCTCTGTTTAAATTTCTAAAATCCACACACAGCCTTATTTCTCAATTCTTCTTGCATACGGGGACGAGGTTGGCCACCCACTCAGAGTACCTCAGTGGTACAATTATTTTGGCTTTTAGTAGCTTCTTGATTTCCTTCTCAATAGAAGGCAGCAGCAAGGGATTTATTTGTCTGAGCTTCTACTTATGGGGCTTTGCATCTGTATTCAATGGAATTTTGTGTTGCATAATGCTGACATCAAAAGTTTTCAAATCCTGATAAGACCATGCAAACACATCTTTGTAAGGCTGAAACAATTTCTGATATAACCTTTTATATTCTTTAGGGATCTTCTTAGACAACTTTACAATTTTGAGATCAGCCTCAGTACCCAAATTCAGGTCTTCTACCTGATTCTCTTCTACCACTTTGATTGGCTGCAATGAGAAATCATTTTTGTCGAATAATTTTTCTAGAGGCACCAACCCTCTAGGTATTATGTTTCCCTTTAACTGTAACACTTTACTTCCTGCTACCTTTTCCTCCCAATTTCTTTTTGCGATACCTTCAGATTCTACCTCTTCATCGTCATCAATCTCCATATTGGAGAATTCTCCCACTGTTTCTAGGAATCTCTTCATTTGTTCTTCATCTTCAAACACCTGCCAGTGTTTGATACTATCTGGGATTGATGGCCGATAACGCACCTCAACTTCATATCTTAAAAGAGGTTTTTGAGGTGGTCGGAATGTAATAGCAGCCACAACAAGGGAATCAACCATCCTATTTTGTTCTCAGGGCATGAACTAGATATTGAATGCTAAGAAGAAATTTTCTACCATGTCCCAAACTTCATTCTTGTAGGCCCTTAGCCTAGGATGTTTGGTCTGACACTAATTTCTGACCTGTCTTACTACTAGTTTTGAGTCTCCCAGAACTTTTAAGCTTTGTATACCCATATTCCTAGCTGTCTGCAATCCTAACAAAAGTACTTCATATTCAGCCAGATTATTGGTGGCTTCATATTCTAGTTTAAAATATAGGGGGATCCATTTTCCTGCAGGAGAGATCAGTAGCACTCCAGCTCCATTTCCTTCTCTTGAATTTTCTCCATCAAAATGTAGTGTCCATATTCCAGCATCATGTCCTTCTGAAGGCTTCTCAGCCTTGATCTGGCAAAAGGATGTTTCATGAGCATAATCTTGATCTTCTTCCAGCATCAAGCATGAGAAATCTCTTTCCTTACTGTAGACTGGTGAATTTACAGAGCTGTCAGCATTTGTCACCATCTTGACAAATCTAGTCTCCCTGTATAGTCTCCTCTCTTGGCCACCAAAAACTGGGATAGTGGCATATGTTAAATCCATCTTAATTGATCCACCAATCTTTGTTCCCGAGGACCTTGACAGTAGCATACCAAAACGAGCTGGGATATCAAGCACCACGATGTCCATTACCACACTTTTTGCTAGGATTTGAGCCAAATTAACCACCAAATCCTTGATCATCCCTAAGCATTTAACTCTTTTGGAGTAAAATGAGTAGAGGTCTTTGTATTGGCGTGTGATTTTCAAACCTAGCTGCTCCATGACTGATAAAGGCATAAGATTGTGGGAAGCTCCAAAATCTAGCATACAGTTATGTAGTAGCAAGTCATGGATTACTAGAGACACATAGAAGGGGGGAGTAGAAGGATCTATCTCCTCAACATGTAAGCCAAAAATAACCATGGGTATTTCTTCTTGAAGGTTGAGGCTATCTGGGATGATTGGTGCTTCTGGAGGGAGCATGAAAGATGTAACTTGAGATTGATATGCTGGTTGTTTAAGTATTTCAGTCAGGGGGACTAGGATTTTGACCTTTTCAAGCTCCTTTTGCAGACTAAAAGCAGGAGGGGAATTTTCTATCGCGACTTCTTTTGACTCTTTATTTTCAGCTGGGGGTTGGGCTTCTTTTGACACATATTTGGTACAAGAGGAAGTGACTACTTTTTAGGAAGAAGGAACTTGATCATTGGGCAGTAAAGATTTGTTTAGAGGCTGCTTACCTTTGTCTGTAGTTTTCTGCATCATTGATTTCTCCTGAGCAGGTGCCTCCTTCCGGGGTGACTCTTCTTCCTACTCTTCGGTGCAGGTCCTCTTCCTAGAAGATCTGAGATCATATCTCCTATTGAAATGTTCTTGCATGCAATGAACACCCAGCTTCATCATTCCTTTGCAAAGGGAATTCTTCTCCGTCACTATTTGAAAGGCAAGATTTGCATCCTCCAGTCTATAGGAAATGTCCTCAGTGGAGTCATCTACTGGACCTTCCAGGTACAATGGGTGAGGTACTTGATCTTTTTGCTCCTTTGCTTCCCTTGGCAATATTTGCAAGGGTGGTTTTCTATACTGAGGATTGTATCCTCTGTTTGGAGCATTTTGGAAATTCCTGAAGGCTGCATTCTTGGCTTCCAATTCAAGCTTGACCATTTTCTTAATCAATTTTCTCATTTCTTCCATTTTGTCATTGGCCGAGCCTCTGTCTTGGTTACAGGTAGATACCTCTTCCTTGCCCCTTCTTCTGGTATCTTGTTCAGATTTTCCTTTTGATTTTCCCGTAGAGGAAAAGTTCGCTTCCAACTCTACTGCATCTGCCTGAGCATCATCCAGAGTAGTAGACTTTCTTTCTCTGAGAGAGAAGCCAAATTCTGAATCAAAGGCTGCTACAAAAACAACTTTAGCAGCAGTTTGATGGGGTTTCATATCAGCAGGGAGGTTCAAATATAGTTTATTAAACCTCTTGATAAACTCTAACACTCCTTCATTGTGTCTTTTATTTAGTGTATTGAACTCAATGAGATAATTTCCATGATCTTTCTTCTCTCCCCACTTCCTAATAAAAGTGTCTTCCATGTTATCCCAAGTGGTGATAGAACGGCCAGCCAATGTCTTGAACCATTTTCGAGCTTCACCATCCAGACAGTGCACAAATAGTCGTAAGACCACGTCTAGATGTTCAACATTAAAATTCTCTGCAAAGGAGCAAAAAGTATCGAGATATTTTTGAGCATCAATTTTATTTTCTCCATTGAATCTAGGAAAGACCTTCAGATATTCTTGGGGCATATCATTCAGCACTTGGGGTAATGTCAGGGGAGCATATTTATTCATCAAGAAGGCTGGAACATTAGCCATTGGAGGGGGTGGAGGTAGTACAATAGTTTGATGAGTAAGAGGAGGAGGAGGAGGGGGAAGTGGAGTATGAATAATGATAGGAATAAACTCAACTGCAGCTTGAGGGGTTGAGGGAAACAAAGGTCTGTTAACGGCAGATACTCCGGTTACTTCCTTAACCTCTTCAACCTCAGGAGTAGGGTGAGGACTGTTCTTATTTCTGATACCCTCTCGGGGTGGACTATATGAGTAATAATAATCAGTATCTCCCACAGCGGAGTCAGGAATTTGTAACTGAGAATCTTGAGAAGAGGAGGAAGGAAAATATTCTACAGGCACTTCAGGAATTTGGGAACGGGAAGATTTCCTTTCCCTCCAATTTCTTCTATGTATAATCTGTTCAGGGTCAGACACTGAAGGTGTCTTTGGCTTAGACGAATCTGACCTCAGGTGTGGCTTACGAGGAGCCAGGACTGCAAATAGATATATCAAATAACAACTATGGAGTCGCCAAGGTGGGGGATATACAACTCTCAACTCTCTGTGCTCACCTACATAGAGAGTGAATATGATTTTTTCGAGGCCCAGGGATTCTGATTTTCTTAAATTTGATCCCCGAGAATGGCGCCAGAAAGATGTCGTAACTCCTAGAGACAGCCTAGAGTTGTGATAGACCAGTGCCTAGGACATCTTAGCATAGCAAGGAGCTTATAATATAATGGATGAAGTTGTCAGCTTCATCTCTCATGCTATCTCCTGAAAACAGGTAAATGAAATAGAATGGGACCAAACCCTCAGAAACTGACACGGAGAAAGAGATACTGCAAAGGCAAGATGCAAAACTCTAATACGAAAGCAACAGACAATTCAGAGATAGTTTACTGCAAAGCGGGCCGATTCAGAAATACTCCACAGACATAAATTATCAGAAGGTGTATGTAGTGAAAGAAATAATGAGAAGATATTAGTCGGCATGGAGCTGATACCCAGATATACAATACCACCATGCATGGGCTTACCGATCTAAGAATCCATACATGATAATAGCATTTTAAAAGCACCCTCCCAAAGAAACTAATACAGCAGAAATACAGTTTAGATGAGTAATGAAATAACATATCATGCATGAGCCATATTTAAAGCTTTTGATTGACCCAAGTATGGGCATCAACTAGGATGAATCCTTACCAGGAGTCAGTGAGCCACTTGCATTCCAAAACATGATACAAGAAAGGTGGGTGAGATGAAATGATATATTAAATAACATATAAAAGAGAGTTACAGATTGTGAAATACCAAAGACCATAATCCTCTTTGACAGACAGAACTCCTCCTCACTGAGACCCTGTGGACTCTGAACCTTCATACAAGAGTTTTACAAATTGTATACAAAAAATCCTTTCACTGCATAATTTTCTGATAGAAATCTGGAACCCCTACAAAGCATTTCTTCATGGTTTTTATAGAAGAAACCAAAACCTAGTAAAAGAGGTAGGTGATGAACATTTAATTGCATCATTAAAACAAAATGGTGAAAAAGTGCTCGCCCACACTGCTTGATGGCGTTGTAGTGCTGAATGTACTCTGTGGCTTGCTATCTGAAGTGAATGTACTGGATGAAGATCTCTTTGGGGACACGGCATAGAGTAAAACTCCATAAACATTATGTCCTTTCCTGAAGGAAAAATCAGCTAAAATAAAACCTGGAGGGTATTGATTTTTGTGTATCGTACCCTCTGCATTCCCAATCCTGAATTAAGCTTTAAAATCCCCGGTACCGAACACTGAATTCCTCAACCATCTATTGATCTTCCTCTGCTGCTCCATAAATGTTTTCATTTGTGAAATTGGCTCCTCGAATATCTCTGCGGGGTTTGATAGATTTTACCCTTGTTTCTTTTAATAGCAGTCATGTCGCAGCAGCTACCCAAGCTTTCTTCATAAATTTGGCCACTGAATAATGGTTCTTTGAAGCGGCCTCGGCTTCTTAAATGGAGGCGGTGGGTAAATACCATATCTCCATCGTTTTAAACCTGCAAAACCCACAAACTTGTTAAATAAAACCACGCTATGGGGATGGAGGATGTGGTAAGGTTAAGGGAAGTGATTGTGCAGACATGGAAAAACAGTGAATTGACGCAGGGTGGTGGAAAAATACATTGAAACAATGGAGGATGAACTGGCGATAGTTTTCAACGTAAAACCTTAAGATATGACTTATGAATGAAGAATATGAAAGGTGGAGAAAAATGCGATAAACACGTGAGAGCTGTGACACGTGGACGTACGATGGACTAGGTGGGGAGGGTGACGTGGTGGCATGGGGTCAACGACGGGCATGTGACTCAATCAGGGCCTTCCGATCTCGGCGGAGATCGACGGCTAAAACAATGCCAGAGGACGCTAAATTGCGGGCCCGGGGCACTGTACATTAGGACTAACACTCGCGCAACTTCGGAAAGCGACCACCGTCGGATGGAGGCCCATAGATCTAACGGTTCACGTTCATATCACTGCATGACTTTGACCGATCGTTAATGTGCGATGGAGGGCGGTATTGAAACCATACGCTGGGACGCGTGGCAAGCGCTGAATGGAATCGCTGACCCGTGGACATTTACCACCTACCGCCGAAAGGCGGTGCGATATAAACCGCTGGTTTTGAATAGTGAATACAAGCGCGGGGACCCCCAAGGCAGACGGGTAGTGAACCGTTGATCCATGATTTGATCGGACAGCTCCGGACATGCTCGATACTCTTTGATAAGTGCCCGATGCTTTTGCTCTCGGTTCTGGCTTTTGGTCCCGTGGAAGAAAGGGCGGGGGCTTGGATGAAGGGCCTATGCCATAAATATTTTTTAAACGTGCATTTCCAGCCTTTGATATGGTGTTTTGGAGTTAGGAAATGATAACGACAGGCTTGAGAATGGTTTTCTGAGGCTGCAATAGGGAGATTCGAGAGCTTTAAGCCAAATTGCCCATGGAATTTTAAGTGAAATGGATCATGATCAATAGGGCACAATGGGCTAGGTACCCTAGCTTGCATGTGATCTTTCAGTAGAGGGCACTGATCCTTGGTATGACTGGACACCCTGCATCTTATGCACCATATGTATGGACTAGCCTCTTTCCCCGATTCTTTTCGTAGATTATGCGTTTCAAGGTGCATTGCCTCCAGATCTCCCTAGATCTACTACACCCCAAATTGGGCATCGTCTCTTGGCGTAGCCTCTAGTTTCATAGCAATCTCCAAGGCTTTCTCTTGTGTCTCAATCGTCTGCTAACCCATAGGTCCGTGCAGGTGAGGTAGCAGCACAGCGATAAACCATTCCTTGTGTTGTCTATCATCATACTAAAATCCTCCATCTCTAATATCCTTCATTAACCGTTGATTTACGTCCCATATAGACTCAGTGGGTCCTTGTCTAAAGTCTTTTACGTCAGTTACTAGCTGCGAGTAGGACTTAAGATTTCAGAATTGTTGTTTTAAATTTGTCTTAATCTCCTGAATAGATGGATCCTTGTGTTGTCATACGTACCCCATATACCAGTCCAAGGCCCTTCCTTCAAAGGCGAGTGATAGTTGTGCTCTCTTTACAACATCAGTAGCCACATTCTACACAGTCCATACTAACTCTGCTACAAACCAAAATTGGTCCATATCTTCATCTCCTACACCCTTAAAAGTAGGTAGCTTCATGTGTGTGGCCATATCTCCTTCTGGTGGTGGAAGAGGTGTGGGTGATTTCTTACCCTTATGCTAACTTGAAGGTAATGTGGCTGGAGAACTATTTCTTGCATGTGTAGCCGGTTATCTTAATGGACTATAGACGGATCTATCTCCTTCTTGATTAGTTCGATAGTAATTACCACTTTGTGTTGTACTCTCGCTCATATCAGAGGTCATTCACTTAGTGTGGCAGCAGAGAATTCCATTTTCACATAGTAATATTTTGATTAACAATGGCAGTGTTTTTAAGAACTTACCCTATAAACCTTTGATGAACCTCTACTCTATCTTAGAGTAGGATACGAACTGATCAACTGTGAATTCTGTCATGAATCCTCCCAGCATGCTATCCACCCAGTGATCTATTGTATGGGTGATCATATTGTTAGTCCTCTCCATTTGTTGAATCAATTATGGTGTCCACTATATAACCTGATCATCCTTCCAACCCGTCTGGAATTCTATTAGCCTTGCCTACCACTCCCAAAGCTCATGCACAAATGTTACAAAGAAAATCTCATAGAATTTAGTGAAGGTTTACTTGTTCATCCACTTCTCAATTGTCAGCTTCATGTTGCGATTCTCCTATACAAAAAATTCATGAATCTGTCTTGCAAACCACTCTTCAATTTCCACCCTTTCAGGTCTCCAATGACTTCATCGCACTACCCAATCTCTCTCTCAAAATTCTCTCGGTCCTGGCAACAGAACCATTTGTTGGCTTGAGGGGTCCTGGCCTAGGTTCGGAGGTTAAGGTTGGCCAACAAACCCCTATACTACTGGCCCTTTCGACAATGACCTACTTGCACAAGCCAAGGTCTCACCTGAAGTAGTATGGGAGGGTGCTGGAACTAGGTTTCTGCACCATGGGAGAGAGTAGGTAATACGAGGCAGATCTATGTTATAGCTTACTAGGTTCACACTGAATGAGTCTATTCGCAACTCTTTTAACAATGTAATCATCATATAACAATAAAAAAGCTATCAGATCTAATCAATGCATTCACATCCACGTGTGCATTACAAAATACCATCACAAAGCACTATAATCGTAGCTAATAATAGATATGCTCATGCCAATTCCAGAACACAGATACATTTTCAGCTTAAATAAATATCATAGATGTGCTTCAGCAATAAACACAACTAATTCAGATAACACACAGATACTTCAATGATACTTTCCATTCATTAATATCAAATATCTACTTACAACCGAAACATAGCCCACATAGATAGCCTAGTGGGGTCTGCACCATAGCAGGATTGAGGATCTCCACGCACACAACCAGAAGGAGTCCTTACCCAAAACAACCCAAATTGATTCTAACAGTTCGCACCTAGCATCAATCTATAAACTTACTTACTTACTAGACCCAACTATCTATCTATTTATAATATTGTAGCCTTTGCTATCCTATGGTCCACAAAATGTGGTTTGTGGACCCTAGAGCTACCCTTTAACCCATTATAAAACATTAGGGTTTTTGACCCACCTCAAAACCCCTACGCAGGATCCACTATTACAAAATTATACAAAAATGTAGGTTAGGGAACCCTGTTCCAACACATCTATTCTTAAAGGCAAGGATGTGTTGGCCAAAGCTAAAACATGCATAGACAAGACGATATCATTTATGTTTCTTTCTATTGAGGTGATAGTGAAGTCACCATTCCTCGAATATCATAAAAGGACATCGATTATTGTCATTGGACTGATTATTTCATTTTTCAACTCTATTTATTTTAGGATTATAAGGGACTATCCACTTCCTCTTAATCCCAGATCCCTTACAAAAGACAATAATTTCCTTGGAATTGTGTATTCTCCTCCATTATTATACCTTAATATCTTAATTCTCCTTTTTGTAAGGTTCTCTACTTCAAGTTTGAATTCTTGGAATTTGGTAAATACTTCCTCCTTGGATTTAATTAAGAAAACCCTTGTAGTTGAAGGTAGGCCCAATTCAAACGTCTAGTTGAAGAGGAACTCAATATGGATAACTATTTTAATAAGTGGGGTATATCTATGTTTGATTGGTTGAAGCATGGTAGCAATAATGATAATGATGGATTCTCTAGAACGTTTAGAGGTATTGGGTTCTCTACAAGAGGAAGCCAACGACAAAGTAACTTGTTGAAAATAAGAGGCTCTAAATCCTCTAATATCGAAGCATTGAAGATTGATGAAGATGAGTCTAAATATGAAGATGAAGGTGATGAATTTGATTCAGTGAAGCCTGTGGGGCACAAGCATCCAAAGTTGAGTCTTGCTGAATAAGAAGATCAAAAAACAAGTTGTTGTAGAGGCCAATGTTTTGTTTAAATTCCATGAAAATATTGGCATACAAGTGGTTAGTGGGGGAACTAAATTACCAAAATAACATAAATTGCTACAAAAAAATCCTTGTCAAATATTAGTGGCCACTCCTGGAAGGCTTTGGGACCATATAAATAATACACTAGTTATCTCAAGTCATTAAATGGGTGTGAAAGTGCTCGTACTTAGATGAAGTCGACCATTTCCTAAATATGGGGTTCCATAGGGATATTGATAATATAATTTTTGGTGTGCCTAAAGTGAGGCAGAAACCTATTTTAAGCTACATCTCTAGAAGAGGTTAAAAAATTTCCCGAGATTGCTTTAAAATAGGATGATGATTTTATTAATACATTTGAACAAGGTAGCAAGGAAACTCACTAAAAGGTTTGTCAGTCATCAATTATTGCTTCACATGAGAAGCATATTGAGATTGTTTGTGTTGTTCTTAAAAAATACTAGTATCTTTAGGGCTTGAACTTTCAAGGGCTAGGCATGGATCCTTTGATGCATATCTAGGATAGATTTTATTCCTTTGTGGTGGGAATCCAACCATGTTGAGAAATCAATGCAAGTAGATTTAGGTCTTAGATTCCTCTGTCTTGATAATTACTTTTGAATTATGTTGGCTTATTTTACTTATTTGTTATATTACCTTTCATCGATAAATTACCAAATTATGTATATAAGAAGATAAAAAAACAAGATACATAAGATGTCGGTACTCTGCCAAGGAAAACCCCCTATCTAGGGGAATGTCCAATCAAAATCTCTTCCTTAAAAATTTTTCCAGAGATAATCGTAGAATATTCACCATAGAAACAGACTTCCTCCAACCACTAAGACAACCCTTCCTTCCTGCAACTTCGATATATATCCTTGACCTTGGAGCAACAAAACTTTGATCTTATGTAGCAGCAACTACTTTGACCTATGAAGCACTTCGATCTATGCAACTCTTGAACCTATGCAACACCATCACTTCAACCCCAACAACTTTGACCCTTCTACAACTTTTACCTACTGTAACTTCGACCTACTGAAGAAGTAGATCTTGGACCCTACAATTCCAGCAACTTCGATCCTGTGATTTCCCAATAACTTCACAGAAAAGAGATGGAGAGAGCCCAAAAAATTTGATCCTACACCTTTTGTTATTCCTCTTGCACTTCACACCTTTTATTGCTCTTCTTATTATAAGTATTGAATTTGTTGAGTGGATTTCCAAATAGATCAAAATTCACTTGTATATATAGGATAATTGTGGGATGAATTTCTCCCTTTCAAGCCGACTTCATTAGGAAAGGGCGGACTTGGTGTGGAGGTGACAAAATTCATTTTTGACTCAAATATAATTATTTTTACATGATTCAAAAGCCCAATGATGGTCTCATAAAATGTACAATGACTCTAATGACTCAATATAAATCCTAGGATTCCACAATGGGGACTTTTACTAAGAAAATATGACCCAAACATGAAACGCATGCTTTAATAATTCATTTTAACAGTAATAAAAAAATATTTTTCATTCTTTTGATAAGTACATTACCTAATGAATCAAATAAATTTATGAAGGCTGAACCTAGTTACATTATTCAACGTCTTCTAGAGTGAATACCCTTGGAAGTAAGGAGAGGAGTGAGCCACAAATTTTCTGGAAAGTTCAACTCAGTCTCACATATTTCAAGGTATTTTTGGGTGACATTCTACATAGAATTTAAGGAAAATCATAGCCTAATTTATATGACTGTGTGGGGCTCAAATATTTAAGAAAACTGGGGAAGTGAAATCATCTACAAAAGGAGATATAATTTTCTATTGGTTTTTTGTATTTATATCCTTATGAAGCAATAACAATCCTCCTGAAGAACTGGTTTTCACCTTGTGGGTTTTTCCACGATAAGTTGACCAAAAATAACTATGTCAAAGTGAAAATTTGTGTGTGATGCTTGTTTCTTCTTTCATATCAGCTAGAAAATTGAACTATAGAGATAGGTTAAATATTCAAATAAATTTCATTCTAAATTTTTATATGAGACCTTCTAGTTTGGGACTCTCAGAAATATATTTGAGCAAAAACTTAAAACTATGAAGGTTGCCAGGTAGTTAAAATTTTCTACATATGCCTCACATCATCAACCATGGCATCCACTATAAAACAACAATTTCCTAAAAAATAAGGAAAGCCTCAAATGATGAATGAGCCAAATCATCATATCCCGAAATGGGTAGATCCCAAAATGCATAGTTTAGTAAAATATGTTCATATAAATGTGTGTTAGTAGCTTCATCTACAAGATCATAGTCAGAAATTATTGCTCCTAAATAAAATATACCCAAGAATAAGAATCCAGTTTAATTAGGGAAAAGTAAAAATTTTAATATAAAAGGGGTTAAGATATCCCTTGCATACACCTAAGAAGGTGTACATGAAAGAAGGCTTAAAAACTATAAAATGAAGATGATTTAAAAACCCTAGTCTTGCAACCCTTTGGGAAATGCCATTGACTATTAGTCTAACAGATCGACTAATTAACCCAAAAAATCCCATCGCTAAGAAAATCCCTTGATCAAAATAGTAAAAAGTGAGCCTTACTTGGAAGCTATAAAAGGAAGAACCCTTAGAAAAGATGATCCTAAATCACTTTTGGATCAGCATTGCAGTGTGCCATTAAATATGGGTGAAACCCTAGAAAAACTCTAGAAAGCCCTCGAAGAAATAAAATAATCCAAAAAGGCAAGTTCACACCTATTCTAATACCATGTTGAGATTACAATATATAAACAAGGATTGAATGTAAACAACCAAAAAAACATAAATCAACAAAAATAATTAATAGAAAGAAGAGAGAAGATGAGCCCATGAACATGAGAAACACGAGATGTATGTGTCCATGAGCTAATTAATCACATAAGACAACAATTAGCTCATGAAAAAATAATTTGTGATGATAATAAGGGTTACTTTTTATTTAATCACACTTATAGTAGTGGGGTGCTAGCTCCAAGGAAGTTGACTAGGTTGGCTTAGCCTAAACTAGTCAATATTGAAAAAAATACAATAAAATGACTCAATATAAATCGTAAGAGTCCATAATGGGAACTTTGACTAATAAAAGATGAACCAAACATGAAACCCATGCTTTAATAAGTCATTGTAACAATAACAAAAAAAATTCATTCCCAAAATTATATTTAAGTAGATTTTATCACTTACACATAAAATATGTACTTAAACTGAGGATGAAAGCGGTATTGGCACTCAAAATGACTTGGAAATTCCCTACTTCATCTAATGTTTTCTCTATCAATACCTTGCGTTGCATTCCCATAGCTTCTTTATACTACTGTTGGTTGGTTACCGACTATCCAATAGATATACCCATCTGAATGTCACCAGGTATTGTTTAACTAAATGTTAACCAGTTTGGGAATCACGAGCTAACACAATTCCCCTATGACAAAAAAGTTATAGACAACCTTGAGATTTGATAAAAAACAAAATTTTAATAGTATGATATGAAATAAGCACTATCCAAAAGATCTCCTCTCATATTTTTTCTACCACTCAGTGCTTAAGAAAAAAAAATTAGGTAAATTTCAGATTGAGGATCATAAATCTACGTTGAATGAATCACATAAAATACATATATAGTATATAACATACAGGATAAGAAAGAGAGAATGAAAATTTTCATTTATAAAACTAGGCTTAAGTAGATTTTATCACTTCGCATAAAATATGTACTTACACTGAGGATTGAAGAGGTATTGGCACTCAAAATGCCTTAGCAAGTCCCTACTTCATCTAATGTTTTCTCTATCGATATCTTGCATTGGATTCTCATATCTTATTTATACTACAATTGGTTGGTTACCAACCATCCAATAAATATACCCATCTGACTATTACCAGGAATAATTTAACTAAATATTCAATAGTTTGGGACTCACTAGCTAACAAAATAGTCATGGCTTCCTGAAAATTTATGATCCAATTTTCTCAAATGTATTTCCAACAAAGGGTAAATAACATGAATATTTGTGATCAAAAAATCCCAACAATCATGTAATATTCCAAATTGGGAATGCTTGGCAAGACTGGCCTGAAAAATGCATTTTTCAGGAATCTGTGCTTCAGAAACCAAAACCAGCCCTTGGATCCCTTATATAAGAGTATTTAAGACCAAAATACAATAGGATGCTCAAAATAAATCACTCTAGGTGGGTTAAACAGATCTCCCACACCTAGTTGTCTTCAGAAAAATGCCCAATGAAGGGTTGCAGCTATATATGAACACGAAACTAGAACAACAGAAAGATAATAACACTAAAATGTGTTAAGAAACACCTCAGAAACAGTTATATGTACATAAGCAAGAATAAATGTTAATTCTACTCACAAAATATGGGGAAAAGCGGTGATTTTGGCACTAAAATGAGTGTATTCAGAAATTTGCGTAAAAATAAAGGAAACAGAGATAGGTTATCTTAGCTTAGGTCATGTAGGACTCCCATGTCAAATTTCAGGTCAAAAAAATGATCGTAGATATATTAAACATTTCCTCCAATCCTGACTAGGCTTAAAAACCTTAATTCCCCATGACTTAGAGTATGCAGAATTTTCCTGAAGCATGGATAACATGATTTTTGAAGGTGAAAGTTGTAATATGGTGTGATAAATAGTAAATCTCATCTATGCTATGGCTTGTGCAATTTACAAGATAAATACATACATTTACATGGAAAACAAGCCTGAAATAGGTGCTGCAACAAAGGATTGAGCCAAGAAAGCTTATCAGCGTAAATTTTAGGAGGCTGAAGCTTAATTTTATTAAATTTCAGATATATAATATATCTTCATACAAAATGGTAGATCTATTGAAGATCTGTATATAAAAGGCACTTTAGAATACACTCCCCTTAGGGATCTCAACAATTGATCAACAACATTGAGTAGATCTGAGATCTAAGTCGCAGTTCTGCAGTAGTATTCAGAAATTCTACAGTAAATAAATCAGAAAATAAATCATATCTGAAGGGTACATGGATTGGTTGGCCAATCCATGGATCACCACAGTGAAAGGAAGGATCCTTTCCACTAGAGATCTCTCCTCCAAGAGAACTCCAAAACCTTTGCAACTCTGCTCTTCAAGATTTACACAAATCAGGGAGAGAAACTGCTCTCCATATGATAATATACACTTTGTCCTGATGCCAATATCTGATACTAAATCACAAGTTTTGGATTCACTCTTCCAAGAGGTTAAAAGACACACTCACTGAGAAGAGGTTCCAATATAAGCTAGATCTTTGCAGATCTAGAGTTCCACTTTCTGTAGCTCACTTAGACAATGAAAGCCTCACTAGATTTACTCTTCCAAAGAGATATGGAGCTTGGCCGTATGCCAGATAATGGAGAATAAAGCACAAGCCCTCCAAGAGCTACTCATGGAAGGATGGAGAACCCCAATAGGAGATCCTCACTAGTCTCTTGCTAAACAGCCCAGAGAACTAGAATTTGTCTAAGCAGAAAATTTCTTGAAAATAAAATACATTCAAAAACCTTCTCTTGAGCCTTCTCCTTCCTTTTATAAGATGAGGATGTGCAAAACCCTAAATCACCTTCAATCACTTAACCCCTTTCACATGAGGTCCTCCTTCTAGAACTATGCTTCCCCTTTATGAGATACATTGAATCTAGATAGCGATGTAGATTTGGTCAAGGTTGACCCAGTCTCATAGCTTAAACCCCTTTCATGCCTGTAAGTGGATTTTATGTAAATAGCTCATATATAGATGTGTTTACATTGAGCATTGATTTATTCACTGATATAAGGAGTTTTACATGTCCTTCATTAGTCATTTATTCATAAATGGAAAATAAAACAAAATTTAAATATTCCTATTAGCTTGGGCTAATTAGGAATATTACAGTCCTCCCCTCCAAAAGTGTTTCTTGCCCTCAAGAAACTGACAAGGAGAGTGCTGCAAAATCTCCACTCCTTCTTGGGGTCTCTATGATATCATCCACATGAAATGAATCACCTCCCAACTTGGTAATTCATAGAAATACTCCTCTCTAATATCAGTGAGAGGCATATCCCAGCTCATATGGCTTGCCTCCTGAAGAATTTGTGTGATTGTGGCAGCCATATCATCTCTCATGCTCCCTTTAGAGCATGTACTGAAAAAAATATGGGGATTCTCTCCCCTAAGCGACACACCCAGCCAATGTGTCTCTCTCCCACACATGCTCCTCTTGAGAATAGGAAGAATAGCAGCATAAGGAGCCAAAATGAGAATCATGTTGGCTGCCCTATGTAGCAAATGTGAAGGACAATGGTCCCTCATGTGTAAAAAATGCAGCTTGACTCTTCGCTGCAACAGAGACTGAAAGAATGTGTGGTCTCTCAACCACTTTCTTGCTCCCCCAATCTCCTCATAAGTTTGGAGGAAGTGAATGATGGATGAGGCAATGTGAGTATGTCGTCCAAAACAAAATTCTTCCCCAATTCCTCCTAGGGAGTGGTCACCAATAATTCTTATGGCCTTAGGTAGGCCATGCATCCTCAAAGAAAGAATGCTCCTCCTTGGAGCAATACCCTGCACATATATGGTTAAGGGATGCATACATACATTAGATAAATCAAAATAATCAATGCCCTTACCATAAGTGTTGCTCATGTAAAGGGAGCAAATCATAGATGAGTCCCCTTCCATCCTTGTAGAGAAGATAGGTGACTGTATTAACTCTTCCAAAGATTTATGTGCATAGACAGCTCCCATGCCAAATGTGTGAGTGGGAAGACTACTATCCTTCCCTTGCTTCTCCTGCCACAGCGCAGAAACTGAAATGAGAGTGGGTGTGGATGATGTTGAGATAATTATTCTCTCCTCCTTGAGGCTACCCAAGACTCTCATCATTGTACCAAGACCTTCCAAGATCTCCACTCTTTTGAAATCAATGATTGGTGCCTCAACAGGTGAATCACTCATCCTCCTTTGCTGATCTAGTGGCCTCCTTGGTGCAATGTCTCCATGCAATGAGACATCATCAACAAGAGGTGACTGAACATATGAATGGAGAAAACCCTCCATGCTTCCACTGCACAATCCAATCACTTTCTTAGGTGCATCAACCTTCTGTAATGGATAGGAATGAGGTTGGTTCTCTTTCCTATCTCCTCCTTGTGTCTCCATGGTTCTACACCTTCTCATTGATGGCACATGTAGATCATGAAATGTGCCTTGATCTCCATACATGAGATCTTGGGGTTTTTCTTGCCATGCCACAAGAATCCCTCTTGTTGGAGCAAAATCTCCTCCTTCCTCTACTTGAGGTGCTAGATCAAGTCTAGATTTGACAGTGTTGTTTCCCTTTATCTCTACAACAAAATTGGGCAACCTCCTAATGATAGGATCCACCTTTGAAGAAGAGATCTCTCTGTTCTTTTGTTCAAAGGTGTGGGAGGGAAATATTGCCTCTAACAAGGCATGATGCAAGTTTTCAGCCTTCTCCATGGGCCTCTGAAATGAATCTACATTTTTATGCAGGGATTTTATTTGAGTCTTCTCATTTAACTGCAACATAGGTGTTCCATGAACTCTCTTATCAAAATTTTTCACTAATGCCTTAGTGAAACTTATGTAAGATGAAGTATTCACATTTCTGAAAGGAATGAACTTAAATTTCCACCAAGCATAGGCCTTACCTTTCAAGTGTAGTGTTGCAACTATGATGGCTTCTACTTCAGGAACTTGGTGCAGCTGTAGGAGGCTATCTATCTCTTCCACCCATTCTTTAGCTGATCTTGTAGGCGATCCTTCAAAGATAGATAGAGTAAATCTATCACTCTACTTTCTTTTCCTCACCTTGGCCTTACAATACTCTAAAAAATAGAACTGATTTCTGAGTTTCAAGCCTTGAGACTCATTCTCTTCTAGGAAATCACTAAGAGTTTTCCTCCTAGTCATTTCTTCTTTCTCTCCCATCTTCCTCATGGTAGATCTGAGCTTCTGACTGCGCTATACATCACAGTGTGTGGCTACATGCTCACACTCACTGTGGGAAAATCTAGAGTTTGATGCATCTTCAAACTCATTTGGAGATTCTCTATACATCTCCCTCATGATCTTCTTGAGATCTTCACTGATGTTCTTTTTAGATCTAGGAAGAAGCTTTGAGATCCTCTCCTCCTTCTTTCCTCCATAATATGGAGTCTTTCTCTTGCTTCTTTCTTTGTCTCCTTGTTGAGAATAGGAAGTCCAGGGGCCTTCCTCTTCTATCTGCTCATCCTCCTTGGGGAGGTCCTTCATGGCTCTGAAACATGATGAGGCAAATATCATCTTCTCTAGCTTCCTAATCTCTGATTTCTAGAGCTCACTGCATCTTTCTTCTCTTTGAAACCCTCTAGGAGTTTTCTTGCATCTTTCTTCCTCCATCTGTTCAAGATCTTCTTCAATGCCTTTCATAGTTTGAAAGAGAAGTAAGGCGATCTCTTCTTCCATCATTATGGCCATCCTGATCTTTGCTTCTTCTCTTAGTTCTTCTGATAGTTTTATCTCACAGGCTGAGCCAAAGATCATGCTTTGATACCACTATAATATTCCAACTTGGGAATCCTCAACAAAACAGGCCTGAAAAACACATTTTTTAGGAATGTGTGCTTCAAAAACCCAAACCAGCCTTTAGATCCCTTATATCAGAGTATCTAAGACCGAAATCCAAGAGGAGGCTCAAAATAAATCACTCTAGGTGTGTTAAATAGATCTCCCACACCTAGTTGTCTTTAGGAAAATGCCCAAAGAAGGGCCGCAGCAGTATGTGAACAAAAAACTGGAAAAATAGCAAGATAGTAACCCTAAAATGTGTTAATAAACACCTTAGAAATATTTATATTTACAGCAGCAAGAAACAAGATTAATTCTACTGACAAAAGATGGGGAAAAGCGATGATTTTGGCCCTAAAATTAGTGTATTCAGAACTCAGCGTAAAAATAATGGAAATGGTGGTATTTTATATTATCTTAGGTCATGTAGGACTCCCATGTCAAATTTTAGATCAAAAAAATGATCCTAGCTATATTAAAGAGTTCCTCCAATCTCGACTAGGCTTAAAAACCCTGATTCCCCATGACTTAGAGTATGCAGAATTTTATTGAAGCATAGCATGATTTCTAAAGGTGAAAGTTGTAATATGGTGAGAGAAATAGTAAATATCATATATTCTATGGCTTATGCAATGTACAAGAGAAATACAGACATTTACATGGAAAACAAGCCTCAAATAGGTGCTGCAAAAAAGTATTGAGCCAAGAAAGCTTATAAGCATAAAGTTCAAGAGGTTGAAGCTTAATTTTATTACATTTCAGATCTATAACAGATCTGCATACAAAATGGTAGATCTATTTCAGATCTGTATACAAAAGGCACTTTAGAATACACTCCCCTTGGGGATCTCAGCAATTGATCAACAACAGTGAGTAGATTTGAGATCTAAGTCATAGTTCTGCAATAGTATTCAGAAAATTCTGCAGTAAATACATCAGCAAATAAATCAAATCTTAGGGGTACAAGGATTGGTTGGTCAATCCATGGATTACCACAGTGAAAGGAAGGATCCTCTCCACTAGAGATCTCTCCTCCAGGAGAACTCCAAAACCTCTGCAATTCTGCTCTTCAAGATTTACATAGATTAGGGAGAGAAACTACATTTTCTATGATAATATACACTTCGGCCTGATGCCAAGATCTGATACTGAAGCACAAGCTATGGATGCACTCTTCCAGGAGGTTAAAAGACACACTCATTGAGAAGAGGTTCCAATATAAGCTAGATATTTGCAGATCTAGAGTTCCACTTGCTGCAGCTCACTTAGACAATGAAACCCTGACTAGATTTATGCTACCAAAGAGATATGGAGCTTGGCCATATCCCACATAGTGGAGAAGAAAGCATAAGCCCTCCAAGAGCTACTCAATGGAAGGATGGAGAACCCCCAATAGGAGATCCTCACTAGTCTCTTGCTAAACAGGCCAGAGAAATAGAATTTGTCTAAGCATACAAATTGTTGAAAATAAAATACATTCAACAACCTTCTCTTGAGCATTCTCCTTCTTTTTATAAGATGAGGATGTGCAAAACCCTAAACCACCTTGAATTACTTAACTCCTTTCACATGAGGTCCTCCTTCTAGAACTGCGCTGCCCCTTTATGAGATACATTGAATCTAGATAGTGTTGTAGATTTGGTCAAGGTTGACCCAGTCTCATAGCTTAAACCCCTTTCACATCTGCAACTGGATTTTATGTAAATTGCTCAGATATAGTGGTGTTTACATTGTGCATTGATTTATTCACTTATCTAAGGAGTTTTACATGTCCTCCATTAGTCATTTATTCATAAATGGAAAATAAAACAAAATTTAAATATTCTTATTAGCTTGGGCTAGTTAGGAATATTACAAATCACCATATATCATAACAATATTATAGTGGCTATAGGACTTGAAAATTATACTAGAGGAACCCATCAAGAATCCAGTTTCAAGTAGAAGACAAAAATCTCAGGAAAAAAGAGAGAGTGGGGAGTATTTGGTTTCCCAGGATCTGAAATCAACAAAAAGCTAGTCACATGGTTGTAATGCATTAGTCAAAACTTAAAAGTATTCCCCGAGAAGGAAACATTACAAAAACTCTGTCAAATAAACATTACCACACAAATTGAGTTAATCAAAGCCTTTCATAGATATCCATTCAACAACGGAGGGACTCAAACATAAAAGATAAAAAAATTTGATTCTAAACTCAAAGATATTAGCATTAATAAGACATTAGCTCCATTAACAACATATTTTACACTGCATCAGACTATATGAAAGATGGAAATATTTGAATCACTCCGTAAAACTAATATTCAATTACAAAAAGAGGGTAAATCCCTTTACATAGACTAGCACTAAAAATGATCCAGCCGTTAAGATGATTCTGAATAAGGAGACCCTTTTCCTCCACCATTGGAGAGATCTATTTCTTAGGATGAATATATTATGCTGGAAGGACAATCATCACCTTGAAAAAAACAAAGAAAATGACACTATCAAGGAATTTACCAAAATTTGCTCGAAGTGCATCTCCAACATTCTTAAAATTTTAGTTGAACGTTATATATGCTAAATACTAACAACAATTTATCCTTGTCTAGTGGTAACAAAAAACAAATAACAAAATATGAATGCTTTTGTGTTATGATTGCAGGTTACCATCCTCAGTATGGGCAAGTGTGTCAACCTGTGGAATTCTAGCAAAAATATCTCCTTCAATATCAGATTTGCACAAAGGAACTGGATCTTGAGAAGTGACTATACAAACACCCATAACAATATTAGTTTCTCACAAACTGATTGATGTGTTTGTGAAGAAACATTTTGTGCCAGAAGATCTGAATGATTTAAATACTCCTTTAAATGTCCCTGAGGACAATCCATATCTATGTGTTGGATAAATGTTTCATATCAACAAAAACATTAGTTGCATCCTCATTTGCATCATCCTAAGAATATATTGATGATGGAGCCAAATCTTGTTTATTTTATACTTGTAAAACGCTCTCCTTGTGTATTGAATAATTCTTTTCATGTGTTGAGTTTTCTATAGTTGGTTTCTTCTTAAGAGATACAACACTTGCATCCTCGTTAATGTCTTTATGAGAATATATTGAACCCATGAATTTTCTATAAATTTCAACTCACTCTCACACATATTTCGAGGTACTGTTGGGTGACATTATGCAAAAAATTTAAGGCCAATCATAGCCTGAATTATATTACTATTTGGGGTTAAAATCTCTAAGTAAAGATGGGCAGTGACATTAGCTACAAAAATAGAGACAAGTCTATGTTGTTTGTTGTGTATTTATTTCCTTTTGAAGCAATAAAACTCCTCCCGAAGAAGTGGTTTTCCCCTTATTGGTTTTTCCAAGGTAAGTTGATACCAAAAATAACTCTATAAAAGTGTAGATTTGTGTGTGTTGCTGGTTTTTTATTTCATATCGATTGGATAATTGAAGTGTAGATATGGGTTAAAGTATTCAAATAAATTGCATTCTAAATTTGTATATCAGAACTGCTAATTTAGGACTGTCGAAAATATATTTGATCAAAAACTTAAAACTGTGAAGGTTGCGAGCTAGTTAGTTTTTTCTACATATGCCTCACATCATCAACCATGGCATCCACTATAAAAATAATTCCTAAAAAATAAGGAAAGCCTCCAATGATGAATGAGCCAAATCATCATATCTGGAAATGGGTAGAGCCCAACATGCATAGTGCACTAAAATATGTGCATATAAAGGTGTGTTAGTAGCATCACCTAGAATATCATAGTTTGAAACTATTGCTCCTAAATAAAATCTACCCAAGAATAAGCACCCACTTTATTTAAATGGGTTAGGAGATCCCTTGCATACACCTAAGAATGTGTTCATGAAAGAAGGGTTTGAAACTCTAAAATGAATATGATCTAAAAAACCTAGTCCTACAACCCTTGGGGTAATGCCATTGGCCATTAGTCTAACAGACCAACTAATTATCCCAAAACATTCCATCACTAAGTAATTCCCTTGATCAAAATAGTAAAAATTGAGCCTTATTTGGAAGCTCTAAAAGGAATAAACCTTAGAAAATATGATTTTGAACCACTTTTGGATCAACATTGCAATGTGCCATTGAAGATCAGTGAAACCCTAGGAAAAAAATCTAGAAAAACCTAGAATAAATGAGATAATCCAAAGAGGAAACTTCACACATGCTCTGATACCGTGTTCAGATTACAAGAGATAAACAAGGATTTAATGTAAACAGCCAACAAACCATAAGTCACGAAAAACCATAAACACAAAGAGGAGAGAATATGAACTAATGAACATGAGAAACATGAGATTTACATGCCCATATGCTAAAGAATCACATAAGACAACACTTAGCTCATGAAAAAATAATATGTGATGAAAATAATGATGACAAAGATATTACTAAGGATATAACCAAAGCCCAAGAAGATTATAGAATGTTAATAGTGAGGACATCTTGACAAATTGAGGGTAGATGTAGAGATGGCTAGTGGGGTGTTAGCTCCAAGGAAGATGAATATGTCGGCCTTAGCCTAAAATAGTATATATTGAAAAAATACAATAAAATGTTGTGGTTGCACATGTGTAGAATTATAGCCTTGATTACACATAAATTTGGCATGAGGCCATAAGTGAATATTACACCATCAGCTAAATATTTTATAGATATTGCAAATCTCGTGGCATTCTCAGAGAAAGAAATGTGGCAAATGAAGGATAGATGTAGAAATGGAGAGGAGAATGATAAAAGGTAAAATCTATCAAATAATCTTTACGTTGAAGAAATTAGGACAACAGAGTATTTTTTTGATATAAGTACACCTAAAGAAGCATGAAGTGATTATAAACCACATGAGACTCAGCCCAAAGTGTTTATTTGCAAAGCCTCTATACTTATTTCTTAAAAAAGTGCATAAGAATGAGGATAAAGGTTAGAAGTATTTTTTGATAGGGTACAATGAAGAGTCTATGGGATATCAAATTATTTATTTGGAAAAAGATACACTCAGCAAAGATGTTATATTTGAGGACGCCTATATCCAGGTTAATTCAGATGAAATTGAAGTGTCATGGCCTATTGAAGACAGAGGTAAAAAGGTAGCAGAAGAAATAAGTCCAAGTCAGGAACAAAGGAGAAATCAAGAATCGAGTGATAATGAAGTCAATGATTACAAAGCTAGTAATAATGAATTCACCAAAGCCCAAGAAGCTTCTCGAATGTTAATAGTGATGACATTGTCAAAGCCCAAGAAGATTATAGAATGATAGAAATGAGCACATCATCAATGCCCAAGAATATTCTAAAACAACATTTGTGAACATTAGGTGTCTCAAAGCTATAGGAACTACCTGAAACTAGTAAAAGAAGCAGGAAATCAAGAAGATTTCAGTAGTTGGCATTATAGCAGTCATATATGGCTTTGATGACCAATTCACGACAATTATGGTGGAATGTGATTCAATGAACATGAAAAGAAGAATTGGAAAAAGTAACAAAGGTGCAATGTGATTCCATAATAAGAAATGAAACACTGGAAATTGAGGATTTGCCTAAAGGAAAAATTGAAAATGGTTAAATGGATCTTGAGTGAAAAGTGTAAATCAGATGGTTTAGTTGAGAACCATGAAGGAAGACAATGACAGTAGCATTATTTTTTTCCTGCTATTGAGGTGACAGCGAAGTTAACCTTCCTCCAATATCATAAAAGGTCACCTATTATTGTTCTTGTCATTTGTCTCACTAGCGAACTTGCAAGTCAAGATGTTGCCATGTACTCCTCTTATCCTACTATGTAATGAATCAATGATACATTGTATCATCTAATGAATTAATTAATCCACCCTTTCTCTCTGAATTGTGTATTCATGTCCACGTACGTGTGAAAAAAAATTACATTTTAGAAATGCAAGTGTGGATTTGTGTAGATTGTTTCTAGAGAAAGGATTGATACTCATTTATGTTGAGTGTAGTGATTCTTATAATATTTCAATATTTTCACTCCCACCATAATATTTAATTTCCTTAACTAGTAATGGATATGTTCATCAATGGACTAATGTTGTACCAAATCCTGCATCTAGACTATATAATGTGCTATCTACCCCATTGTATGGAAATGGTACTTTCATTCCACATGGTGGTAAGTTGAAGTAGCTATCCATTGGGGTTCATATGTGTGCTGGAATTACAGATGGCTTTCAAGTGCATACATGGAGGGCTGCAATGAAGGGTGGGCTTATAGGCATAGTAGTTCCAGATAAGGAATATTTGACACCACTTGGCCATGAGGAAAGCCACAAGGATATTGTGATTGCTAATCTAGGCTTGTACCTCGGTTTCTCCAAAGCTCAATCTCTGTATTAGATTGATTGGATTTGTATTTCTATTGGTTTATATTTTTTATGTGTGTATACTTGTTTTTATACTCTCTGAAGGAATTGTAAATGCTAAGAGGTTTTTTCTTACCATTATCTATGTGGGGTAGTAGACATGAAAGATATTGACTTCGTTGCAATTCTGTTTTCTATGTAATATGATTTTAGATAACAAGAATATTCATTCTATTTTAGGTCTTAGGACTGCCATGAAAGTAGTATTTGTAGCAGGATCATTGATAGTAGATGCCAATAAGAAAACCAGAGGTCAAATATGACCAAGGAAGAAACTAGTGGTGCATCATCTTGCGGTTCTGATTTTTTCTTATACTCCAGAGATAAAACCTTTGGATGCGACACATTCTTCTATTCCAAAAATAAAAAAATATTAATGAATAATGATTTAAAAAGGAATAATTATTAGAAACGTTCATTAGAGCTTTGTAAATAACAAAGAAAACGCAACTTTGATGTCTTCAATAAACTGTATAGTCTCTTAAGGTAGATGCTCATACCGACTCCCTACGGACTGATGATTTTCTTGGTCCATCTATAACATACTCTTAAATTGTATAAATGAATTATGGGGGTGTTTTCTCATTCAATAATTTGGTTCACAATAAACAAATTAAGTATAACAATGCATGTCTGTAATGCCCAACAAAATAACATTACACTAGAAAATGGGACTGAATATGATGACCAAGTTCACAAATTATCTTTACCTGTTCAAGTGTAGGAAATTTAAAACCACTTACAAGGTTAATACCTTTGCAAAATTAATTAAAATTTGATAATATTTCAGCCTACCATACAAGTGGAACCATTAATTTCAAAAGTGACACAAATTTCTACTCAAGCAAATGTTGCTAGAAAATTTGTTTCTGTAAACTAAACATTTGGAAATTAATAGAAAATTATGTATATGCATCATGAGAAGAAGTAATGATAAAAACTTCAAACAATTTTATATTGAATGCCACTAAAGCATCTTTTTTGGGAAAAAAGTAATGTTGGATCACAATCATCTTTTAAAAAAAAATACATGTATATTCATTGTTTTGATAGGGTTTGAAACTAAAGACAATAATTACAACACTTCTCGAATAGTATATTTCCAACTATACCTATTTAGCATCTCGCCTATAGATATTAACATCCTTAATAGCATCATTGTGTTTCATTTCACATAACTACAATTAAATAGTTGCAGTCATCAGTAGCTACAGATCAAGGATGATTAAGATGCTAATTGAACATACTAATCCATAACATTCTCTACCCTTTCAACAAGGTTGATGGTGGCATAAATTTTTTTAGTATAAATTTTAGTGCTCTCCCTTGAAACCTAGAACATTGTACAAAATAAAAATAAGTATCCCCATCATAAAGTACAACGTCAACTTTAGTAAGTGAAACCTCTTTCTTCATGCATGACAACAAAGGGATTTTAACCACCAAAGAGTGAAGATTCTACAAACCACTATGAGCGCATATTGTATCACATGATTGGATATAGTGCCCATGATTGGATATAGTTGCCCCTTCTGGCTGCAAATAATTAGATAATTACATGAGCTCACCATACACAACATTATGTAGTGCTTTCAATCCAAAATCACACTAAAATGACATATAGATAAAAAATTCTAAAGAACATATATTAAGTGGTCAACCTACAAAATCATAGTTAGTGTTCATTCAATAGTGGTGGCTCTTGACACCCCATTAGATGATAAAGATATTGCTGCAAACCTGGCAATTGTTCTAGAAATTCAGGAGTGTCTAGTTCCTTGGTTCTCTCCAACACAAATATGTCTATGGATTGGAATTTTCCATTTGTATTCCATAAAATGTTGAGCATAAGGTTTAATATAACAAAAGGAAATAACTAAATATATCGGGTGCCCTAAAAGAAACTACAAGCAATGTGTGTACTAGAGAATATAAACTATTCTATCTAAGAAAAAAATTCACCCACATTTACACATACAAAAAAAAGGTATACTAATGCAGAGATTCTGCTAGAAAGAAGAATCTAGCATATAGAAAACACGCTCCTTCACACTTTATAAAAACTCTCAATAATTCTCCAATAAAATCCTAAAAATATTCAACTCAAAAATGCACATGAAGGAAAGAGAGCCACATAAAAAAATATTGATAATAAACCAAAAAATTCTCTGGCCAAATATTACATTGGGCGGCCTCTTGGCTCTCGGCCCTTTGAACCATCTCTCATTCTCACTGTACTCCTCACTGCTCTCAGCTATGTTTTATCCTCACAAAACCATCCTATATATACATAAATAATGAATTTATTTCACTCCATAAATTTCTCCACATAAATCTCAACTTAAATCTAATTTAAATTTATTCTAGTTTTGGACTCAACAAAGTCCCGTATATGGAATTCCTACTCCCTATATTATCTACCTAATTCCACTCCACTCATATCCTTTAATTATTAAATAATATTTACAAAAATCCTCACATTTATAATTTTCTCTTAATTTAAGCAATTTAATTAATAAAATAATTAGAATATCTCACCCCCCTTATTACATAATTGAATAATGAAAATTTTCTTTGGATGCTCCTTCATTAGACTCCCCATGTAGAGAATTTTCCATAGACTTCTGTCTATGAGGTCCGTCACTTTTCTGTAATACTGCGACAGCTATAAGTCCTGATGACTTACTCCCTCCAGGATTCCAAACTCTATTTTGCCGTTGGTCCCTAGAAGTATCGACTTGATTTGATAACTCATCCTTCACTTTGTCAATCAGATTCCATTGGCTTCTCCAAGATTTTCTTTCGCCAATTCTGTTAGCGCTCAAATCTACCTCAGGCTGAAATGAGGTAAAACTCAAGGCTACATCAAACCACACTCAGCCTCGTAGCTAGCCCTACGAGGACAGGAGAGGGCTCTCTCCGTCAATCTCGATAAAATGAGCAATAGGGTGCGAGATGACTTTAAAAGGGAACTGATTTTAGGCTAGTAAAGAGATAGGTATGTTTGATTTTTGATTTTTGGGTTTTCGCTAGAGAAATGGGAAAAACAAATTTTGGGTCCGGGGATAAGGTCAGACCTTTGCAGATTTCGAGTTGGGGCGAGGTAGGTGATTGTCTTGATGCTTTTAATTGGATATACGGACAGATCAGACCGACGAGGAGCTGAAGACGGCAAAGAAGAACTTGGATCCTCTTCAAACAGTCGAAAACATATAGAACTAAATGAATTCAAAGGCAGAGCACGATAAACGATGGATTCAACCTCATCTACTCATTCAACTTAGTTCAGAAGCATATGAAAGGAATGGCATAAATTAAACATGAAGAACTTACAGTAAACAGAGAGAAAACACCATCAAGAACAACACACCACAAGGATCCCAACAAGTGCCGCAAAACCTCTGATCTTTCCTTAGCCAAAATATGAAAAAATATGTACAATGGTGCCAAAAGTCTCCCAAGAGTCCAAACTCTCCAACCTCTGAAAATGATTGAGAAATTACATTATATAGAGCATCCTAACCCCTTCCCATGCCTCTAGGGGTCGAATTCCTTCTTCAGGGATCAGTTTCAACCAATTTCTAATCAAGGAACTAAAATCTAGGCAGCTAACAACTTGCCTCTAAAAGAGTGGAAACTGATTCATTTACATGATTTTCACTTTTTTAAGAGTGAATCTTCTAGAATAGGTAAAAATGAGCCAAAGTTACATGCCAAACATAAATTTACATAATGAAAACCCAAAAATTTCATCCACAAGCAAAACTGGTCCAAACTAGCCGAAAATCTGAGCTGGAAGTTGAAAATTCAGCCAAAAATTTAAGTGGGTCGCATGCCTGAGCCAAGTGGGTCGCATGCCTTTCAGCCCGATTTTGAAGTACTTCCCAAGATCCAAATTGAGCTCATGATAGCTCGTTGGAAAGCCCTGGATGTTGGCTATCCAAACCAAGTGGAATTTCCCAATTTGGAGCTCATTTGACCCTCCAAAACCTCATTCTCCCAGAAGTACTTCCTGCTGGTGCAAAAGGTGGCAGCAAGGTGGTTTTTATGGTGTTTTTTAGCTTTTTGACCATCCAGAATCTGATGAAATGCTTCGGCAATGCCTGAGGATGCATAACTTATCATGAAAAATCCAAAAATGCAAAGATTTCCTTCAGCAAGTGTCCCAAAAAAAAGTGAGCATATGAGTGCGAGACCCGCTTAACTGAAAAACCTGTTTTTGAGACCAAATTTTCAAAATGACAAAAATTTCTCCGAATTTGCTCAAATTCGGAGCGAAGACCCTCCATCATGTATCACGCCCAGCCAACGAAGCCTCGGCCAAAATCCGGAGTGGATCTGCCCTTTTCCGCCGTTTTAGTGCTCTCCTGGTGCATGCAGCTCCTGTGGTGAAAACACTGTCTCGGTTGTATGATGTGTTGTTGTCAGTCATGGTGTTGCAATGTGTATGTTCAGCTTGTTGAAAATGAGAAATGGGACCTTGGTGTCTTGTCTCCAATCGCCAAATGCGTGCCAAAGGGGAATGAGGGATTGAGAACCCCTATAAGTGAGATAGGAATGGGATATGGTGATGGGGGGGTAGTTTCTAAGGACAGGAGTGAAATGAAATGGCGACATATCAGTGAGTCAAGTGGAATCAAGGACAAAGAAACAGCCTTTGAATGTTATGGAGATTAGGCTTGTGTCAATGGAGGAATGTAGTAGTAAGTAATAGGGTTTGGGATTTCACATGGGAACCAAAAGTATAAAGGGATATGAGGATAATGAATATGGGGAAGGGACGACGATATGATCACATGGTAGTGACAACAGTGGTAAAATGAGTGTGAGGGCAGTGAGACCTTGACAATATATGCAGAGGTATATATTTAACCATACAAGATGGGAAAATCTTCACAAAACCATCAATATGTAATTAAAACCCTAAGAAATAAATCTGCCATGAATATAGGGTTTCACCTCTCCATTCAAATACATTAATTTCCCCACTTCAAGACACCACGATCCTGTTTAAAAATCACTGAGTAATGATTAAAAACCTACTTGCAAGTTTGATGAAGTCGATTTGAAACAAAACTGGGCGCAAAACACAAATTTCTGGGCTCTGATTTAAATGGGTCGCACCCCCCAAGTGGGTCTCACCCGTTCAATTTTACACTGGCTGAAACACTCAAGTGGGTCGCACCCCTCAAGTGGGTCGCACGCACTTTATCACATAGTGCATTTTGCAGGAGGATTTTGGAGGCCTTCCCGGTGTCCAAATCGGGCGTGTGATAGCTCGTTGGAAAGCTCTTGGAGTCTAATTTCCAACACAAGTGGAATTATGCAATTTGGATTTCATTTACCCTGTCAAAAATCAAATCTCCCAACACTAGTCAAAATGAGCAGAATGAGGCTGCCTCAAGGCAGAGCGCTGTTGCAGTCAACTTTTGAAGGTCTTCCTCAACTCAAAATTGAGCTCATGATAGCTCATTGGAAATATATTTGTGTCTAGTTATCCTTTGACTCATCAAGCAAGTCATTTAGCCAACCATGCTAGGAGAAATCTTGATTTTCCCAAGGTCACTTCAGAGGTGCATTCAATTCTCCTGAGGCAACGGTATTTTTGACATTTCTCTAAAAAAATGATACCTTTGTAAAACTTGAAAGAGGTTTTTCTTCCTTGGTATTTTGTGGACAAAAACCTCTCTCATTTTTCCAAAATTCATCTTTTATTGCTCTGAAACATCTTTTGAGTGAAACTTATCCCGATGTGTGAAACAAGGGATTTTGTCGAAATGAAGCGAAATGAAGGGGATAAGGGGCTTCTAAATTCTTGAGGAAATTTTGGGAAGTAGGGAGGGATGTTAGGAAGCAGGGGAAAGTGGAATCTCAGAGATTGAGTGAGGGGAAGGGGTCCAAAAGGGAAAAACACAGGCCTAGCCTAGAAAATTGCCAAGTTGCGGCAAGAAACTAGGGTTTGTGCAAAAATGAGGAATTTGGGGGATCTCTGTGATGGGAAGTGTTTAATAAGGTAAATTAATGATAGGGGAAGGTGTATGAACATCAGGATACAAGTTTTTCTAATGATTTGACCATCCAAGAGAAATTACCTCCAAAACCCTAGGAGAGGGAAATGGACCTTACCTAGGCACAACTGAAGCATGAACAAGGTGTAAAATGACTCAATGGAACCTGACATGATGATGAAAACCCTCTAAATGATGGTACACTCAGCTGAATGGTGACATGAACTGACATTTGGACAACTTTGACAGGAGTAAAAGCAACCCCTAGACCTAATGCCTAGTGACCAAATTTTTCTTGAAGACTCATTGAAATGACAAAATTTGACCTTGACACCTTAAAATCACTTTGTAAGAGCATGTTTGATCACTGAAGGAAAGCTGCAAAGGCTGAATCTAACATTGGCTCCAATGGGGATGGTAGCTCCTTGGAGGTGCCAAGAACGGCAGATCTTTGGGAGAGCAGACCAGTGCCTTATCCATTGGGCGATGGAATCATTATTTGAACGGATAACACAAAACCTTTGACACATTTATTGAATGAAAACTTGACTGAAAACTGACTGAAACTTGACTGAAACTTGACTCAAACTGACTCGATACTTAAACACAACCCACAAACTGGAAATATGCTCAATATGAAGCTTATTCAATACAACCTACTCTAATTGTGCTTTACACCACCTGATCAAGTGTAATGGAACAACCAATGCAACCATGTAAGCATGCTGGCTGCTGTTTGATTTCTTCCCACATGCTTGCTTATGAACAATGAGAAATAACTACTGAAAGGCAACTCCCATGGAAACTTTGAACCAAGTGGACTGTTGATAAACTTGCAAAGCATAAATTGACTGGATGACTGCAAGAATACTGCGAATGGATCTTCATAAACATAGTTCTAGTCCAGATAATCTCCATACCTTGATCTTAAACTTTTCCTCACATCTGCGGTGCTTTTCTTTGGTGATTGCAGCAAGCTGTCAAAAGGATCCTGAAATTCATGAAAAATCAAACTCTGTTGCTGATTCCAGACAAAAAAAAAAGTCTCCTTCATCAATCTCCTCATATGAATGGAAATCTTGACATGTGCTATGCAATGAACAATCTGTTAAACAAGACAATGAAGGTGACCTTTGAATAAGATTATCATCAACATTCTTTTCGGGCACATGGTTAGCTAATGGAGCAGAATTTTTATAACAAACATCATCCAACACACGAGCAATAGGATCATCAAAAACTTGAGAAGACTGCTGCACTGTATCCCTTGAAACTGTATGACATCCTACTGGATGTTCCTCTTTTTCTTGAGAGAAATTACGAAGATGCTGCCTTATAAACTGAAATGCTTCGAAAAAAAAGGGTATAGAATCTTCCTGCATCATCAAATCATGTATTTCATCTTCCACACCTTCATCTGTAATCTGACCTTCAATTGCATTAGATGGCTGCAAATATGATGCTACAAGCTGCTCAAGAATTTCGTTATCTGTCTCATCCTCAACATTAACACTGAGAGATTGCTGATTTCTTATAGGCTGCTCATTTGAAGATTTACTATGCAATATATCTTTCAAAAGCTGAAATGATTCAAAACAGAAAGGTACGGAGTCACCTTGAATCATTAAATCATGTGTGCCCACTTCCAAGTCTTCAGCTGCAACTTGACAATCAATGACTTTTGAGGGCTGCAAGTCTGAATATGAGAAGTTTTCGTTGCCCTCAAGACGATCCAGATCAAGACTTGTTGACATTTGATTTTTAATTGAATGGTAGTTGTCTCTGATGAACTGAAATGAATCAAAACAAAAAGGCAAAGATCCTTCACTTACATCAAAATTTTCTGCACTTTCCTCATCATTGCCATAGCTGATATGCATCGGTTGATCATTGTACTCGAGCTGCTGAAAGTGAACTTCCTCCTCGTACAAACTATCTACTGATTTGTCTGCAAGATTAGCTTCTGTTTGGAGAACATAATCATCATCATACTGATCAAACTGAGGCAATTCATCGGTATAAAACACATCATCAAACATACACATCATATCAACAGCTCTCTCTTCTTCACAATGATCTATAAAACAATCACTATGACAACTGGGATCAGAAACAAAATGTTTTGGATCAGCAACTTGTTCTTGAATGTCATTTTCATTTTTTGTAGTCATTTTCCGCACCATCTCTTCTACTGCATTTACAAAAAGATCAATCTTTTCCTCTGAAAGTGTCGATTTCTCCGGATCTATGTTTTTCATCTCTTCTTCCTTCAACCTTGCCCTCAAGATCAGCAAATGAGCCTCTACATTTACTGCCTTGTTCTGCATTTCGTGAAGCGTTGCAATATTCTTTTCTCTCAACTGAAACTCCATTTCCGGATCAAAGGCACCCGGATAGTGCAAGAGAGCAGATCTAGGAGAAGGTCTTATATCAACTGGCATCAAATAATAAACTTGGTTAAATCTAGCAGAAAATTTTTGTACTGTCTCCCCTTGCAATCTTTTCAGCTGGTTATACTCCTCTATAATCAACAAAAATTTATGTCCGATCATCCACCTGTCAAGGAAAACTTTGACAAACTGCTGGAAATCTGAAATGCTCGCATCAGGCAGGGCTTTAAACCAACTCTTCACTTGGCCTTGCAAAGAAAGAGCAAAAAGCCTAATACTAACATCTTCATTATCAACTTCAAAAAGATCTAGAAAAGTCTCAACATTTTGCACATGTTGCTCAGCGTTGACATTGTTACATTCACCGTCAAATCTTGGTAGATATAGATCATAATTTGTAGGAAAAGCATGGAGAACAGAAGGCAAAACAAGAGGTTTATACCGATCTGGAATTTTACAAGGTGTAGGGGCATGTACAAGAGCTGTGGGATCAGTTTTGTTTTCTAGCTCATCACTCTGAAGAAAGTCATCATAATATGTGGGAAAAGTAAGGAGGCCAGGATCAAAGGGAAACTCAGTATTCACACTTTTTGAATGGGTCGAGTGAATATTTTGATCACCTTTCTCATACAACAAATTTTGAAAAACTTTTAGGATAGCTTCAAGACCAGCAAAGAAGTAATTTACGAGAAAGCAAATTAGATCCTGAATACCATTCCACTTTAGATACCTGAACTTTGTGTAAGATCCTTCCATTTTCTCAGAGAAAGAGTCAGTCCTCCAGACTTTGATTTGGAGTCACCAGGTGAATCATTTCAGCCTTCTTATGTCTGATCGTTGTCCACCATCAACCATCAGATCTGAACTCGATACATGTACTGGGGGAATTCGCAAATCAAGGGACACATTCACAAGCTAAACCGGAGATCGACTGAAGCAGCTTTTATCTACTATGCACTTGCAGAGCAATGTGCAGTTCGAAGGCTTCCTGGCGTGACTTCAGACTCCGTCTGTAGCTATTGAAACAAATGACATCAACAAGTAAACCAATTCTTCCCCAGTATGGTCGCCACTATGTTAGCGCTCAAATCTACCTCAGGCTGAAATGAGGTAAAACTCAAGGCTACATCAAACCACGCTCAGCCTCGTAGCTAGCCCTACGAGGACAGGAGAGGGCTCTCTCTGTCAATCTCGATAAAATGAGAAATAGGGTGCGAGATGACTTAAAATGGGAACTGATTTTAGGCTAGTAAAGAGATAGGTATGTTTGATTTTTGATTTTTGGGTTTTCGCTGGAGAAATGTGAAAAACAAATTTTGGGTCCGGGGATAAGGTCAGACCTTTGCAGATTTCGAGTTGGGGCGAGGTAGGTGGTTGTCTTGATGCTTTTAATTGGATATACGGACAGATCAGACCGACGAGGAGCTGAAGAGGGCAAAGAAGAACTTGGATCCTCTTCAAACAGTAGAAAACATATAGAACTAAATGAATTCAAAGGCAGAGCACGGTAAACGATGGATTCAACCTCATCTACTCATTCAATTTAGTTCAGAAGCATATGAAAGGAATGGCATACATTAAACATGAAAAACTTAAAGTAAACAGAGAGAAAACACCATCAAGAACAAAACACCACAAGGATCCCAACAAGTGCCGCAAAACCTCTGATCTTTCCTTAGCCCAAATATGAAAAAATATGTACAATGGTGCCAAAAGTCTCCCAAGAGTCCAGCCTCTCCAACCCCTGAAAATGATTGAGAAATTACATTATATAGATCATCCTAACCCCTTCCCACACCTCTAGGGGTCTAATTCCTCCTTCAGGGGTCAGTTTCAACCAAATTCTAATCAAGGAACTAAAATCTAGGCAGCTAACAACTTGCCTCTAAAAGAGTGGAAACTGATTCATTTACATGATTTTCACTTTTTTGAGAGTGAATATTCTAGAATAGGTAAAAATAAGCCAAAGTTACATTCCAACCATCAATTTACATCATGAAAACCCAAAAATTTCATCCACAAGCAAAACTGGTCCAAACTGGCCGAAAATCTGAGCTGGAAGTTGAAAATTCAGCCAAAAATTTAAGTGGGTCGCACCCCTGAGCCAAGTGGGTCGCGTGCCTTTCAGCCCGATTTTGAAGTACTTCCCAACATCCAAATTGAGCTCATGATAGCTCGTTGGAAAGCCCTGGATGTTGGCTATCCAACCCAAGTAGAATTTCCCAATTTGGAGCTCATTTGACCCTCCAAAACCTCATTCTCCCAGAAGTACTTCCTGCTGGTGCAAAAGGTGGCAGCAAGGTGGTTTTCATGGTGTTTTTGAGCTTTTTGACCATCCAGAATCTGATGAAATGCTTCGGAAATGCCTGAGGATGCATAACTTATCATGAAAAATCCAAAAATGCAAATATTTCCTTCAGCAAGTGTCCCAAAAAAAAGTGAGCATATGAGTGCGAGACCCGCTTAACTGAAAAACCTGTTTTTGAGACCAAAATTTTCAAAATGACAAAAATTTCTCCGAATTTGCTCAAATTCGGAGTGAAGACCCTCCATCATGCATCTTGCCCAGCCAACGAAGCCTCGGCCAAAATCCGGAGTGGATCAGGCCTTTTCCTCCGTTTTAGTGCTCTCCTGGTGCATGCAGCTCCTGTGGTGAAAACACTGTCTCGGTTGTATGATGTGTTGTTGTCAGTCATGGTGTTGCAATGTGTATGTTCAGCTTGTTGAAAATGAGAAATGGGACCTTGGTGTCTTTGTCTCCAATCGCCAAATGCGTGCCAAAGGGGAATGAGGGATTGAGAACCCCTATAAGTGAGATAGGAATGGGATATGGTGATGGGGGGTAGTTTCTAAGGACATGAGTGAAATGAAATGGCGACATATCAGTGAGTCAAGTGGAATCAAGGACAAAGAAACAGCCTTTGAATGTTATGGAGATTAGGCTTGTGTCAATGGAGGAATGTAGTGGTAAGTAATAGGGTTTGGGATTTCACATGGGAACCAAAAGTATAAAGGGATATGAGGATAATGAATATGGGGAAGGGACGACGATATGATCACATGGTAGTGACAGCAGTGGTAGAATGAGTGTGAGGGCAGTGAGACCTTGAAAATATATGCAGAGGTATATATATCAACCATACAAGGTGGGAAAATCTTCACAAAACCATCAATATGTATTTAAAACCCTAAGGAATAAATCTGCCTTGAATATAGGGTTTCACCTCTCCATTCAAATACATTAATTTCCCCACTTCAAGACACCATGATCCTGTTTAAAAATCACTGAGTAATGATTAAAACCTGTTTGGAAGCAGCTGGAGTTGATTCGAATCGAAACTGGGCGCAAAACACAAATTTTTGGGCTCTGATTTAAGTGGGTCGCACCCCCCAAGTGGGTCTCACCCGTTCAATTTTACACTGGCTGAAACACTCAAGTGGGTCGCACCCCTCAAGTGGGTCGCACGCACTTTATCACATAGTGCATTTTGCAGGAGGATTTGGGAGGCCTTCCCGGTGTCCAAATTGGGCACGTGATAGCTCGTTGGAAAGCTCTTGGAGTCTACTTTCCAACACAAGTAGAATTAGGCAATTTGGATTTCATTTACCCTGTCAAAAATCAAATCTCCCAACACTAGTCAAAATGAGCAGAATGAGGCTGCCTCAAGGCAGAGCGCTGTTGCAGTCAACTTTTGAAGGTCTTCCTCAACTCCAAATTGAGCTCATGATAGCTCATTGGAAAGATATTTGTGTCTAGTGGTCCTTTTACTCATCAAGCAAGTCATTTAGCCAACCATGCTAGGAGAAAGCTTGATTTTCCCGAGGTCACTTCAGAGGTGCATTCAATTCTCCTGAGGAAACGGTATTTTTGAAATTTCTCTAAACCCATGATACCTGTGTAAAACGTGAAAGAGGTTTTTCTTCCTTGGGATGTTTTGGACAAAACCCTCTCTCAGTTTTCCAAAATTCATCTTTTATTGCTCTATAACATCTTTTAAGTGAAACTTATCCCGATGTGTGAAACAAGGGATTTTGTCGAAATGAAGCGAAATGAAGGGGATAGGGGGCTTCTAAATTCTTGGGGAAATTTTTGGAAGTAGGGAGGGATGTTAGGAAGTAGGGGAAAGTGTAATCTCAGAGATTGAGTGAGGGGAAGGGGTCCAAAAGGGCAAAACACAGGCCTAGCCTAGAAAATTGCCAAGTTGTGGCAAGAAACTAGGGTTTGCGCAAAAATGAGGAATTTGAGGGATCTCAATGATGGGAAGTGTTTAATAAGGTAAATTCATGATAGGGGAAGGTGTATGAACATCAGGATACAAGTTTTTCTAATGATTTGACCATCCAAGAGGAATTACCTCCAAAACCCTAGGAGAGGGAAATGGACCTTACCAAGGCACAACTGAAGCATGAAAAAGATGTAAAATGACCCAATGGAACCTGACATGATGATGACAACCCTCTGAATGATGGCACACTTAGCTGAATGGTGACATGGACCGACATTTGGACAACTTTGACAGGAGTAAAAGCAACCCCTAGACCTAATGCCTAGTGACCAAATTTTGCTTGAAGACTCATTGAAATGACAAAATTTGACCTTGACACCTTAAAATCACTTTGTAAGAGCATCTTTGATCACTGAAGGAAAGCTGCAAAGGCTGACTCTAACAAATTCCTCGGAGTAATATTTCTTTGTCGAAGTTTTTGTCTCCAACTGAGCTAAAATCTCAACATTCTGCAATGGAAAGTAATCAAGAACTCCTTCTTGATTAAAACTATAGTCTTGGATTACTTTTATAGCAACAACCCTCTCGTCAGGTACTGTACCTGCATTCACCAACAAACTGTTATTTTTAAAAAAATAAGACCTGTCGGTCTCCTTTGATGTTTCAGGCATCAATCTCTCATCATCGACTTTCTGGACTTCAATAGATTATGTTCCAAACTGTTGGCTGCTTCTATCTTCATCCTGCTAATTCACTGTTTCCTTTATGTCCCTACAGACATAACTCCCTCGCTGCTTCCGATCTTCCACCTCAATGCCAAATAATTTCTACTCGATTTCTCAGATTTCCGCATCATATATGTTAATGTCATTTTCTATACCTACAGTTACATCATTATTTGAAAATTTATAACATTCATTCAACTCCATAAATGTTAAAAAAAATTCATCTCTATCATGCATAGTAACTGTAATTTCTTCTAGATCAGATTTTGCAAGTTTTCCTTCTCCATCAGGTTCCTTCAACCACCGTTCCAAGAATTTGATTTCCTTATGAAATATTTTTAGCACTTCATCACTACCTTCACTCTTCCTCTCACAATCTTCCTGAGTTGTCCTGGTTTCAACATCATTACACTGTAAACTTTCGTCAGCAATTTCATTAAACAAATACATTTGTTTACCTCCTTGGAATTTTTCTTCGGCATTTCCATTTTGCTCCTACTCCATAATAGCTTCGACTTGTTGTATTACCCCAAACAAGAATTCATCTATGATTTCTTCCTGTTGTAATAAATCAATACCTTCCTTCACTGAAAGGAATTATCTAGCAGACTTTACCTCAAAAGTTTCATTCTCCTTTATGACAGTTCCATCTGACTACTCACCATCTTCTGCTGTTAAGTCCCTATATTAATAGTGTAGCCCCTTATTATGTTAGTGTAGCCCCCCTTATTGTTATTATTGTACCCCTGTAACCCCCATATTGTTATTATTGTGCCCTTACATTATTATTGTTAGGTCGGCTAGGATTACATTGAGGCCCCACTAGGATTATATTATAAGTCTCTGGACTCTATATATATGAGGTTTGTTCATTTGTACTCATCCAAGAATTGTTCATTCATGTAATGTATTGGAGGTTTCCCCCTCGAAGTGGCTCATTTCTAAGGCGTAAATATCTCTTTTCTTCTCTCTTTGGAGCTGGTTACACAACATTTGGTATCAGAGCTTTGGGATTCTAGGGTTTCGCTGCTCCAAACAGGTCATCGTGGCATTTTCGCTATAACTTTTTTTCTACGAAGCTTCAGAAGCTGAAATTTCGAGGGTGCTAAGCTGAAATCTTGAGGAAGGTTGTCTAAAAATTTCAGATCTTGGTTCGCAATATTTGAGGAGATATCATCTCAGGGAAGTTAGGTATTTTTTCAGGCTCATAAACAGGTCATCGTGGAATTTGCGCTATAATGTTTTTGGTACGAAGGGTCAGAGTCTGAAATTCATATGGTGCGAAGCTGAAATCCTGAGGAAATTCTTCAAAAAAAATTCAGAACTTGGTTCGCAATATTTTTGGAGATATGATCTGTGGAAGGTAGTGCTTTTTCAGGCTCCTGAATTTCATCTCAAAGAGGTGATCGTGGGAAAAGTTCAATAACTCTCTCTCTGGGCATTGGATTGAAGTGCCGTAAAAATTGGTCGCAAGTACACAGACTGACGTTTCTGAGCTATCAATTTCAGTGACAAAGGACAAAACAGTGACACGTGGCAAGTCGTACAAGTTCGCTCTACTGAACCAGTCCAGAATTAGGTCATTGTGGGAGATTGGACACAAATTTGTCTTGGAGAATCCAAATCAGGTCAGACCTGTGGCATTTGAAAGAAGCTTCAGAGATCTACCACAGAGCTGAATTTCAGATATCGAAGATTTTCAAATACAGAGATAATTCAATTTCAATATCGAGCTCCTAAAAGCTAGTAAAAGGTGTGTATTTTTTTTCCCGAATTGCATAAGTCTTGTTTGAAGAATCAAGTTGAATTGATTCCAAGGGCATATTGTAGAATAGATATCAATATTGAATTCTAAAATGGCCCCTAAAAATAATTCAACACCCATCAAGCCTTCAGAAGGCTCTACCATGACTCATGAAGATGAAGAATTGCAACATGATCTATCAAAATTACAAGAGCAAGTGCAACAAATTTCACTCTCGCAAAGAGCAACAAAAAATGAAATGGAAGTTTTAAAGAAAGGCATGGAAGTGAAGATGGACGGTTTGAAGAAAGGCATGGAAGCTAAGATGGATGGCGTGGAAGCTAAGATGGATGGCATGGAAGTGGGCATGGAAGCTAAGATGGATGACATGAAAGACAACATGGAAAACATGAAGAATGATCTAAAAGCATACATGGAAGGCTTGATGACAAGCTTAAAACCAAAAATGATTCCTAATGGCGGAAATATAGTAGAAGAACCTCATGATGAGAACAAAATAAATGTTAATCGTGATTTCATAAACTCTAATGTTGGCGGGAAGAACCACCATATTCCAAAAATGGATATGGGGAAGTTTGATGGAAAGGATCCTGTAACATGGATACTACAGATGGAGCAATATTTTGATCTCCATAACGTGCAAAACACACAAAAGGTACGCATTGCAACTTACATTTAGAACAAAATACATTTGTATGGTATCAATGGCTTTGCTCCCGTAAAAAAATTGTCACTTGGTCAATTTTTACGGAGGAAATGATAGCACATTATGAGGATACAAAGAGAAACACCTTCTTTACCCAATTGATAAATCTCAAACAAAAGGGTTTAGTGGGCAGCACATTGAGGACTTCCAAAAATTGAATATAAGGGTAACTGATCTTACAGAGGAACACAGGATTGATCTCTTCCTAGGCACTTTAAAGGATAACATCCAACATGAAGTTCGCGTTTTGGAACCTGATTCATTGGAGAAGGCATTCAGGTTGGCAAGAAAAGCTGAATGTAAAATTATGGCGACAAGGAAGCCTACCACTCAATTCTATAAAGAAGGAAGTGTTGCTACGCCTAGATTTCCACAACCTACAAGGTTGACACCACAACAATTGGAAGAAAAAAGAGCAAAAGGGCTTTGCTACAGTTGTGATAGCAAATACACTAAAGGTCATAAGTGTGTCGAGAAGAAATTATTTTACATAGATTGTGAAGAGGAAGAAGAAAATGAACAAGAATATTCAAAAGAAGAGGGTATACACCACAAACCAACCCTAGAAGAGGAAGAAATGAGTCCGACCATATTGTGTAATGCATTGGCAGGAATTACCACTCCTCAAACTCTCAAGATAGAAGGACATATCAAGAAGAAAAAGGTAATAGTGTTGATTGATTCAGGTAGTACCCATAATTTTATTCATTGTAAGGTAGCCAAGGAATTGAATTTTTTTCCTATACCCAACACCAGAATGTCAAGTGATGGTTGCAAATGGAGGAACTATAAATTGCTCTCGAAAATGCCATAATATCAAGCTAACCATGGGGGAATATGTATTGACTAGTCCAATGCTTGCCATTCCTATGGGAGGTGCTGATGTTGTACTAGGAGTACAATGGTTACAATCTTTGGGGACGGTAGCTTTTAATTTTCAAGAACTTTTCTTGAAATTTTTTTCAGAAGAAAAGGAAGTCGAATTACGGGGTATTGCGGGGAAGCCAGGAAGGATAATAAGCTCTAATGTCATGACAAAGCTTCTAAAGAAAGAACAGCGAGGCGTAATTGCACAATTATGCTCACTAGAAGTTCCAACATCAAAATCATCTATTTCTGCACATCTCCAACAAGTCTTGGACAATCATTCCAAGGTGTTTGAAACTCCCAAAGGACTCCCACCTATTCGTGATCATGATCATGCTATTCATTTGATTCCAGGAAGTGTTCCTCCAAACATCAGGCCTTATAGATATCCTTACTTCAAAAAGAGCGAAATTGAACGTATGATTGCAGAAATGTTAGAGGCGGGTATAATTCAACCTAGTCAAAGTTCTTTCTCTGCTCCCGTAGTATTGGTACACAAGAAGGATGGATCATGGCGAATGTGTCCGGATTATAAGGAGCTCAATAAGCTCACCATTAAAGATAAATTTCCCATTCCTGTGATTGATGAATTATTGGATGAATTACATGGAGCAATTTATTTTACCAAGTTGGACCTTCGTTCAGGATATCATCAAATAAGAATGAAGACTGAAGATATTCCAAAAACAGCATTTCGAACTCATGAGGGTCATTATGAATTTTTGGTCATGCCTTTGGCCTTACCAATGCACCTTCTACATTTCAAGGGTTGATGAATTCCATTTTCAAACCCTTCCTTAGAAAATTTGTGCTAGTATTTTTTGATGATATACTAATCTATAACAAGTCTTGGACGGATCATGTTGAACATGTTGACAGGGTGCTCAAACTATTGCAGGAGAAACAATTATATGCAAAAGCATCCAAATGTTTCTTTGGAGTACAAGAGGTGGAATATCTGGGTCATATTATATCCCACGAGGGTGTTAAAGTAGACCCTAACAAAATTAAAGCCATTAAGGAATGGGAAGTCCCTAAGACAATAAAGCAGTTGCGAGGATTTCTCGGGTTAACAGGCTATTATCGTAAGTTTGTTAAGAATTATGGAAGAATAGTAGCACCTCTAACAACATTATTGAAGAAAGATGCATTTTCATGGACTCCTGAAGCAACTAAGGCCTTTGAACATCTTAAAGAGGCAATGTGCCTAGCACCGGTCTTAGCTACACCAGACTTCACAAAAACCTTTATTGTGGAATGTGATGCCTCAAGAAATGGAATTGGTGTTGTTTTAATGTAGGAAGGAAGACCCATTGCTTTTGAAAGTCGTCCAATCAAAGGAAAGTATTTACATAAACCTATTTATGAGAAGGAAATGTTAGCAATACTGCATGCACTAAAGAAATGGAGAAATTACCTAATGGGAAGACACTTCAAGGTAAAAAATGATCATGATAGTCTTAAACACTTTTTGGAACAAAGACTATCTTCAGAAGAGCAGCAAAAATGGGTCACAAAGATGTTGGGTTATGACTTTGAAATAATCTACAAAAAGGAAAGCTTAATGTTGTTGCAGATGCACTCTCAAGAAAGAATGAAGAGGTGGAAGCATTGCTTTGTGCCATTTCTATTATCCAACCAGATTGGATAATCAAAGCAAGAGATGAATGGAAGAAGGACAAAGATGTATGGACACTCATTCAAAAGTTGCAGCAAGATCCTAGTACATCTGATAGATTTAGTTGGAAAATGATTCCTTATGGTACAAATATCGCTTATATCTTTGTAAGAATTCCCAACTAAAACAAAATATTCTTCTGGAATTGCACACTTCTCCTTTAGGAGGACACTCAGGATTTTTAAAAACTTACCACAGGGTGAAGAAAGAATTTTTTTGGGATGGCCTTAAATCCGATATTCAAAAGTTTGTGGCGGAATGTTTGGTTTGCCAGCAGAATAAAGTGGAGACAATTAAGACCCCGGGACTTCTACAACCTTTATCCATTCCAAGTCAGCGTTGGGAGGAGATTTCAATGGATTTTATCACAGGTTTACCTAAGTCTCAAGGAAAGAATGTCATCATGGTGGTAGTTGATAGACTTACCAAGTATGCACACTTTTGTGCATTATCTCATCCATTTAAAGCAAGTACAGTTGCTACTACATTTGTGGACAGAATTCAAAAGCTACATGGAAGCCCAAGGGTTATTGTGAGCGACAGAGATCCCATTTTTACAGGAAATTTTTGGACAGAGTTATTTTCTTCTTTGGGTACTAAATTAGCTCATAGCTCATCTTATCATCCTCAATCTGATGGTCAAACTGAGATAGTAAATAAATGTTTGGAAGGATATCTTCGTTGTTTTGTATCTGATAAACAAACACAATGGGTCAAGTGGTTACCTCTCGCTGAATGGTGGTATAACACTTCCTTCCATACCGCAGCAAAAATGACCCCATTTATGGCACTTTATGGATATCATCCACCATCCATCACATCATCTTTAAGAGAAAATTCAAAGGTTCAAGCAGTGGAAGATCACATCGAGCATCAACAAGAAGTTCTCCAACTCTTAAAGGATAACCCGAATTTGGCACAAAATCGAATGAAACAACAGGCAGATCAACATCGCAGCGAGAGAAGTTTTGATGTAGGAGATTGGGTATTTTTACTGCTACAACCATACAAACAAATGTCCCTCAAGCAAGCTAAGAAGGATAATAAATTATCACCAAAGTACTATGGTCCTTACAAGGTGTTGCAAAAGATTGGTACTATGGCATACAAATTGGAGCTTCCTGCTTCTTCGCGAGTGCATCCAGCTTTCCATGTTTCATGCTTAAAGAAGGTTATAGGTGAAAATCTTCCAGTTCAAACAATATTGCCAGAACTTGATGAGGAAGGAAAAATCATATTGGAACCTGAAGCAGTCACGGAAACAAGAACTTGACAACTACGAAATCGATCAATTTCAGAGTATCTCATCAAGTGGAAGAACTTACCCACTGAAGATTCTACATGGGAGGATGAGAATTTTATACAGAAGCACCCAGAGCTACTCAAGCGTTGAGGACAACACTTTTTTCAAGGAGAGGGGCATGTTAAGTCCCTATATTAATAGTGTAGCCCCTTATTATGTTAGTGTAGCCCCCCTTATTGTTATTATTGTACCCCTGTAACCCCCATATTGTTATTATTGTGCCCTTACATTATTATTGTTAGGTCGGCTAGGATTACATCGTGGCCCCACTAGGATTATATTGTGGCCCCATGGACTCCTATATATAGAAGGAGGTTTTGTGAATTGTATAATCCAAGAATTGTTCATTCATGTAATGTATTGGAGGTTGCCCCCTCGAAGTGGCTCATTTCTAAGGCGTGAATATCTCTTTTCTTCTCTCTTTGGAGCTGGTTACACAACATCTGCACATCCTGCAAACATACATAAACTGTGAGAAAAAATGTAAGGCTTCATGGCCTCATTTTTTTCTCTCGCTAGCACATCCTTGGATGCTTCTGAATTATCCCAATATTTCATGAGATATTCCTCACTGATCTCTTCACCCAGAATTTCATCCTGTTTTGGGCCACAAATGGAAACATCCATTTTTAACTCAGCCTCTCTGAGTTCTTCACAACTCAACATCTTTTCGAGCTTCTTCATCTCTTCTACCAACTATATGTTTACCTGAAAATCCCTCTTTACATGTAGCTTATGCCACTTCACCTTCTTTCTCATGGTTCAACCATGTGTCTGGTATTTTACATTTTACTGCAACAACTCCATTAACAATTCAAGGTGAATTTTTATCTCAGCCTTCTCCCACTCATACTCTTCATCCGTCAATTTTTCACATATGCCACTTACCTTGGCATTTTCCCTCTTCATCCTTCTGTTGAGGTCTTTTTCCGAACATCTGTAATGACTATCAACAGTCACTTTCTCCTCTTGCATATGGCTTTTCTGGTTCTCTGTCTTGGAACCAATCTCTGGCAACCCTCTTGCTTCACTTTTCTGAAAACAACACTTTAGTAACTCATGTGTTACAATGACCAATTATTTGGGTGTCGAGCTCCACCGATCATGCACCCCATTACATTCAGATTCTTAACTCAGCTTACAACTCTTTGACTTCAGACTTACACTAATTTTTCATCTTGGATGAGAATACTCAATCTTAACTCAAACTATCCAAACTTTCATTTAACTCTAACATCTGTTTTCACTTCAAGACTCGACCAAATAATTATGGCAATGGATGTTTTGGCTTAATTCAAGTTATACAACTCTCCAACAAACATACACCCCTAATACATTTTTAGAATGTAAAATCTTCACTCTCTTTCATACTTCATTCTTATGAAAAATCATCAATTTCCCTTATCATTTCACATGATACTGAAGTCTTTAGTTGAAATGAAATTCAGGTTTTCAAGATTTATTTTAAGGTGAAAAAAATTAAACCATTCACTTTTCAATGTTCAAAAATACCTTCTTGAAGTATCATACCTCATGCTCCTATTAAGGTTATTAATAAACCTTTCCCTCTGTAGTCTTAACCCTCTAATTTCCACTCTTCTGTGATGTCTTTGTCACTATAAACACTCGCATGCCCATAAGCTTGTCATCTTAATGCAAACATTTCCCTGCACTTATATACACCATGCAACATCAATTCACATCTCTTTACCTGTGTGCATAGAACCAACAACCTCTTTGATGTACAAACCATACATTATGTTCATCCTAAATATCACCTCCTTAATGTTGTCACATCATGGTAAAAACAAAGGTTTACAACATCAAGCAATTATATTTTCAATCACCAATCAAAAGAATTCTTCTTTTCCCAACTACAGGCTTTGGTCCAAAATGACTTAACCAAAACTATGAAGAATCCACATTATGCATAATAAATCATCACACTATGCATAATAAACCTCCTCATATAAACATGCATGTTTGCCTTCATATCACCTAGGATTAGCACATTTTCCCATTCATTTATACCTCCGCATTTGCAACATTTCCAGACTTTCATAATATCTACAAAAGATCATCTTCTCAAGTATGGCAAGGAAATTTAATCATCCAGATTTTAAAATACCTCTTCTCAATGAATATTGATTCATTCAATGAGCACTTACCTTGAATCTTCTTGTGGTTAAAATGACCCAACCCTTCTCTCCCATATTCTTTTAGGAATACGTTCAAGTCTCTACAAACTTACTTTGAATGCGCAAAGTCCATTTTCTCCCCAGCAAATAAATATCTTCCCAGCAATCTTCTAACATAAATCTTTCCTAGCAAACAAATTTTAGAAACCTTCAAAGTATGCATAATCTCCCCTCTTAGCTTAAGCCAAATTTCCTCATCTCAATCTCTCAATTTTTTCTTCAATTAAAAAAAAAAAAAAAAAATATTCTCAAAAAAAAAATTAAATTTGACCTTAACATAATGTACTAGACTCCTTTTACTTCATGATATACAACCTTGACTTCAACTTTGACACTAGTACATTAATTATCCCACTTCTTATACCATACAATCTACTTCTTACAAATTTTTTAACGAACTTTGATTTTGACATGGTACTCATTTCAAAATGTGTCACGATCCTCCTATATCATACATCCCCAAAGCTTTTGGTCCACTAAAAGCTCAATAAGTTGAGTTTGATTTGATATGAGGAAATTGATTTTTTGAAATGAAGAATATACTCATCTAGCTACTCGAACAATGACCTGCAATTATGTCCTGCAACTTTGCCTTTGTCTACATTTTCCTGCATAAACTTAGGCATGAAATTTATTTGAATCCATCTTCATCATAAGTTGGCTCATATCCTGAAAATATTAAAAAAAAAAAAATGAAAGAAGAGCTTCCAATTAGTTTCTATTCCATCATGAAACCTTGCACTCCACGACCTACCATCATATGTACATTCTCTTTTCACTATAGTTATGCTGAAAAAAACTGATTCAAAATCTTGACAATCTTATCAAAATCCATGTGAGAAATATTATATCTGTTTTCTGCATGTTCGATGTTGTTGATAACTCCAACCAGCCATGCAATGAACCCGATCCTTTATTTGTCTGACACCTTCATAGAAATTAACTTCACCAGAACTTGATCCATTGATCGAAATCTCAAAAGTTCTATTTTATTATTGGTGCATTGAACAAAAATTTATAGTTGTATAACTCTTTATCCAACATTGAATCGACCCCTTTACAATGATTTCCCATGCGATGGTGTTGATGCCACAAACATTTGATAATCAATTCTTACTACTATTGTTGGAGAAAGTGACATCACTTACACAATTAGAAAATGGATCCTCCAGTCAATACTTAACCATATGTCCACATGTTTTGTCAAATTTGTGGGAATTTTCGTTGTGACCTCCTTTCAGATGAGCATTCCAGCACAAACTCCACCATCGTAGTGCAATCCTTGAAAATGTGATTGCATGGGAACTGCAAAAGCTAAAGCCTCTGGTTTGATTCGGTCTTTAGACTTGGTCCTGTTTATTCTGCTCTGCTTCTTCTTCAACATCACCCCTCTATATGCAGCTTTAATACACCACATAATAATCCAGTTTTGGTCCTTGAAATGGTACGCAGCCAAAGAATGAGTGGCAATAGACTGAACTCGTGCCAGGGAGAGGCCCACTTCTTTCTGTCACTTCCGAAGCATGAAGGCAACAGAGAGATGCCAACTCTATCTATTTGGGAGTAGATACGGTTCTCCTTAACTCATAACTCAGCTTCTTCTTGATGTACGTACTCCCACACAATTAAAGTAGCCATATTTGTGTTTCCCAGTCAAATAGCTTAGCTACTCTACTACAGAACTCGTCCAAGATGAATATAAGATGGCACAACCTCCTTTTCAACAAGAAAAATCGACCAGAGTGATGAGGAATTACCCAATTAACAGAGAAGGGGATGACACCAGTGTCCTTATATAAACTCATGCTAGGAGTGGTAAAACGTCCAGCAGTTAAGAGGGAAGCACAACCCAACTCACTCTTCAATTCTCATCTCCTTTCCTCCAGAAATTCAACACATTGGACCAGCAACGTAGACTCCAGAAATACATCATTGCTTCAGTGTTTATTGCCTTTTATTATGCATACACCAACATTCTTGCGTTCACACACTTACACACAGCATATACATACACATTTGCAAATTCAACACAGATATTCAACACAAATATAATTCTCCCATAAAATCATAAAAATATTCAACTCAAAAATGCACATGAAGGAAAGAGAGCCACATAAAAAAACACTAATAATAAACCAAAAAATTATCTGGCCAAATATTACATTGGGCGGCCTCTTGGCTCTTGACCCTTCGAACCATCTCTCATTCTCACTGTACTCCTCACTGCTCTCAGCTGTGTTTTATCCTCACAAAACCCTCCTATATATACATAAATAATGAATTTATTTCACTCCATAAATTTCTCCACACAAATATCAACTTAAATCTAATTTAAATGTATTCTAGTTTTGGACTCAACAAAGTCCCGTATATGGAATTCCTACTTCCTATATTATCTACCTAATTCCACTCCACTCATATCCCTTAATTATTAAATAATATTTACAAAAATCCTCACATTTATAATTTTCTCTTAATTTAAGCAATTTAATTAATAAAATAATTAGAATATCTCACCCCCCTTATTACATAATTGAATAATGAAAATTTTCTTTGGATTCTCCTGCATCATATACTAGAATCAGAATGACTTGTCCATGTAATACTAGTAAGAAAGCATGAACTTGAAGCCTTTGTACCATTTTTCTAAGATATTAGAAAAATAATTTTAGTGCACTCGAAGCAAAATGAGGAGGAAATAGATCACTACACTTGATAGGAAAGTTTGACCCACTAAGTCCTCTATCCACAAAAACCATATCAAACCTAGAAAATTTTCAATTGTCTTCAAAATAAATGGAGCCTTTTGTTAGAAACAAAGGTCATATTTAGAACTTAGGTGTATTAGAACTTAGACATATAATAAAGTCTCACTAATAAAGGAATGCAATAATGAGGCATTTAATATAGTAATTAATGTAGTGATTATTAATTGGGTAATTTGGAATTACATTGTACTCCTCTCCTACTAGGTAGCGACACATTGCATCTAATGAAGGAATGGACCCAATATTTCTCATTTAAAATTTTCATCATGTCCACACATGCATGTGTAAAAATAACATGGTTTCAGAGACTTGTTGGGGAGAAGCAATGAAGTTGGTGAAGGAGCCAAGAGAATGCTACGCCTAGTAAAGGCACTGAAGGGCAGATATAAAAACTCAAATTGGACAAAAGATAACAAATTAAAACCATATTGGAGTGATTCAAAGGGATTGTGTATATGTATGCAATCAAACTGTGAGAACCATGGGAATTCATAGCACAAGGAAAAAACCACAAAAATATTGCAGAAGGCAAGCCAAAGAATCATATAATTGATGATATCAAATCCATTTCTTGACAAATGGAGTGACACTAAGTGTAGAAACTTTGTATGTTTTCTTTTTGTGAAGTTTTTCATCACATGGGTAGATATTATATGCTAAATAACCATAGAATCAAGTCATATATGTCATGAGTGACTGGGTAGCTACCAACAAAGATGTCAAAAGGTATAACTTATGTTCATGGTAGATTCGTCGAATAAAAGTGATTAAGCCAACCTGTAGTAGAGGATAACAAAGAGTATTAAAAGTTTTCATACATATTTTAACAAGTCAACACCTAGAAAATTTGTGAAATTGAGCTGCCAAAGCTACCAAATAGAAGATGTACTTAAGAGGCATTTAATATAGTATTAAATGTAGCTGCTATTAGTTACGTATTTTGGAGATATGCAATGTACTCCTCTTCTCCTACTATGTAGTGACTCAATGAGACATCACATAATCTAATGAATTAATGAATCTACTCTTTCTCATTCTATTGTGTATTCATGTCCACGTACATGTGTGCAAACAAAATACTTTTTATAAATACAAGTGTGGAGTTATGCAGACTATTTCTAGAGAAAGTATGGATAACCTTTATGTTGAGTGCAATGATTCTTCTAATATTTTAAGATTTTTACTCCCCACGAGAAGACTCCATTTCTTTAACTAGTGATGGAGATGTTCATCAGTGGACTCATGTTGTACCAAATCCTGCGGATAGAGTACATAATGTGCCAGCTAACCCATTGTATGGACATGTTCCTTGAATTCCACATGGTGATAATTTGAGGCAAGTATATATTGGGGCTGGTATGTGTGTTGGAATTGTAGATGATGGTTTACTACATAGTTGTAGGACTGCGATGAAGGGTGGGCTTACAGGCATGGTAGTTCCAGAGGAGGAGGATTCGATACTACTTAGCCATGAGGAAAGCCACAAGGATACTACGATTGTTAATCTAGGTTTGTACCTTGGTTTATGAAAATCACAATCTCTCATATACTGTCTGAAGGAAGTGTAAATAGTAAGAGGTTCTTTTCTTAGCATTATGTTTGTGAGGTAGTAGACATTAAAGATGTTGGCTTCACTACAACTTTTTTTCTATGTACTAAGGGTTTAGATAAAAATAATATTAATTCTGCTACGGGTCTCAGGACTACCATGAAATTAATATATGTAGTAGGGTCCTTGATAGTAGGTCAAATGGGACCAAGGAAGAAACGTGTGGTGCATCATCTTGGGTTCTTATTTTTTTCTTGTACTCTAGAGATAAAGCCTTTGGAGCAGACTCAGAATTATATTCGAGAAACAACAACATATTAATGAATATTTCTTTAAAAGGGAATAATTATTAGAAAATTTCTCTAGAGCTTTGGAAATAAGAAAACAAAATGCAACTTTGATGTGTTCAATAAATTGTATAGTCTCTTAAGGTAGATGTTCATACAGATTCCCTACAGAATTATGATTCCCTTAGGACATCTCTAACATACACTTCCATTATAGAAATGAATGATGTGGATGGTTTTTCATTTAGTAATTTGATTCACAACAAAAAAAGTAAGTATAACAATGCACGTCTGTAAAGCCCAAAAACATAGCAATACACTAGAAAATGGCACTGAATATGATGACAAAGTTCAAAAATTACCTTTACCTGTTCAAGCGTATGAAATTTAAAAACATGTCCAAGGTCAAGACTTTGCAAACTTCATAAAACTCTGATAATATTTTAGCCTACCATACAAATGGAATAAATAATTTCAAAAGTTACACATAATGCTACCTAGATAAATGCTACCAAAAAATTTGTTTTTGTAAACTAAACATTTGGAGATGAATAGGAAATTTTGTATATGAAACATGAGAGGAATTAAATAATGATAAAAACTTCAAATATTTTTAGAGTGAATGCCACTGAAGGATTTTTTTTTTGGAAAAAAGTAATGTTGGATCACAATCATCCTCAAAAACCAAAAAAGTACAGGTATATGAATTGTTTTTACAGGGTTTGGAATAGAAGACATCAATCAAAACACTTCTAAAACAATATATTTCCAACTATACTTGTTTACTGGCTCACCTATAGATATCAAGAGCCTTAATAAAATCATGGCATTTCATTTCAAAGAATTGCAGGTAAACAGTTGCATTCATCAGTAGCCACAGATCAAGCATGATTAATATGTTAATTGAACATACTAAACCATAATATTCTCTGCCTTGTCAACAAGGTTGATGGTGGCATCATTAATTGCAGTATAAATTTTAATGTTCTCCCTTGAAACCTACAACTTTTTACAAAAGGAAAATAAGTATCCCCATCATAAAGTACAACATCAACTTTAGCAAGTGAAACATCTTTCTTCATGCAAGACAGCAAAGGAATTTGAACCACCAAAGAGTGAAGAATCTACAAACTATTGTTAGTGCATACTGTATCACATGATTGGATGTAGCTTCCCTTTCGATCTTCACGTAATTAGATAATTACATGAGCTAAACCATCCAAAACATTATGTATTTCTTTTAATCCAATATCACACTCAATGACATATAACTCAAAAATTCTAAAGAACATATAATAAGTAGCCAACCTACAAAATCATAGTTAATTTTCATTTAAAAATGCTGGCTCCTATGTAATGCCTTCCACCCCATTAGACTATAAAGATATTGCTGCAAAGATGGAAATTTTTCTAGAAATTCAAGAGTTTTCAGTTCCCTAGTTCTCTGCAACAAAAATATGTTTATTGATTGGAATTTTCCATTTTTCGTCCATAACATGTTGAGCATAAGGTTTAATATAAGAGAAGAAAATAAATAAATCTATTGGGTGCCAAAAAATAAAATGCAAGAAATGTATGTACCAGAGAATATAGAGTAGTTGATCTAAGAAACCAATTCGCCTAGATTTGCACATACAAAACAAAGGTACACTAGAATCATAATGAATTGTCTATGTAATATTAGTAGGAAAGCATCAATTTGAAGCCTCTGCACCATTTGTCTACAATATTAGGAAACATTTTTACTTCACTACAAGAAAAATGAGAAGGAAATAGGTCAATTCACTTAATAGGCAAGTTTAACCCACTAAGTCCTCTGTCCACAAAAACCATATTAAACCTAGAAATTTTTCAATTGTCTTCAAAACAAATGGATCCATTGGCTAAAAATAATGGTTATATTTAGAACTTAGGTGCATTAAAACTTAGACACATAATAAATTCTCACTAATAAAGGAATTTAATAAAGAGGCATTTAATATAGTAATTAATGTAGTGATTATTACTTGGTTATTTTGGAATTAAAGTGTACTCCTCTCCTACTACGTAGTGATACATTTCATCTAATGAAGGACTGAACCCACCTTTTCTCCTTTAAAATGTACATTCCTGTCCACACATGTGAGTGTAAAAATAACATTGTATCAGAGAATTGTTGGGGAGAATCAATGAAGTTGGTGAAGGAGCCAAGGGAATGTTATGCCTAGTGAAGGCACTGAGAGGAAAATATAACAACTCAACTTGGACAAAATATAACAAAGGAAAGGCATCTTGGAGTAAGTCAAAGGGACTGTGTATATGTATTCAATCAAATTGTGAGAGTTGTGGGAATTCATAACACAAGGAAAAACACACAAAAATGTTGCAGAAGGCAGGACAAAGAATCGTAGAATTGATGATATCAAAACAATTTCTTGACTCATGGAGTGACACTAAGTGTAGGAACTTTGTAGGTTTTCCTTTTGTGAAGCCTTTCATCACATGGGTAGATATTATCTATTGAATAACCAAAGAATCAATGCATATATGTCGTGAGTGAGTCGAAAGCTCCTAACATAGATGTCAAAAGGTATAGATTTTATTCATGGTAGAGCCTCTGAATCAAAGTGATTAAGCCACCAAAAGAGAATCCAACATGTAGCAGAGGTTAACGAAGAGAATTGATATCTACCATACAAATTTTAACTAGTTAGCGCCTAGAAAATTTGTGAAATTGAGCTGCCAAAGCTTCCAAATATAAGATGCACTTATGATGCATTTAATATAGTATTAAATGTGGTTTCTATTAGTTAGGTATTTGGGAGATATGAAATGTACTCCTCTTCTCTTACTACGTAATGACTCAATGAGACATCACATCATCTAATGAATTAATGAATCCACTCTTTCTCATTATACTTTGTATTCATGTCCACGTACATGTGTGCAAAAAAAACATACATTTTAGAAATGCAAGTGTGGACTTGTGCATATTGTTTCTAGAGAAATGATGGATACTCATTTATGTTGAGTGCAATGATTGTTATAATATTTTAAGATTTTCACTCCCACTAGAAGACTTCATTTCTTTAACTAGTGATGGAGATGTTCATCAGTGGACTCTTGCTATACCAAATCCTACGACTGGAGTATATAATGTGCCAGCTACCCCATTGTATGGACATGGTCCTTGCATTCCACATGGTGATAAGTCGACGCAGGTATATATTGGGGCTGGTATGTGTGCTAGAATTACAGATGGTGGTCGAGTGCATACTTGGAAGACTATGATCAAGGGTGGCCTTATATACATGGTAGTTCTAGAGAAGGTATCTTTGACACCACTTGGCAATGACGAAAGCCACAAGGATACTACGATTGCTAATCTAGGTTTGTACCTTGGTTTATGCAAAGCACAATCTTTGTATTAGGTTTATTGCCTTTGCAAATCATAATTTTTAATGTATGCATAATTGTTGTTATACTCTCTGAAGGAATTGTAAATACTAAGAGGTTTTTGCTTACCATTATCTCTGTGGGGTAGTAGACATGAAAGATGTTGGCTCAACAGCAACTGTGTTTTCCATGTACTAGGGGTTTAGATAACAAGAATATTCATTTTGTTGCAGGCCTTAAGACTTCCATGAAAGTAATATGTGTAGCAGGGTCCTTGATAGTAGTTGTCAAGAAGAAAACCAGAGATCGAACAAGACCAAGGAAGAAACCAATGGTACATCATCCCGGGGTTCTGATTTTTTCTTGGAGCAGACTCAATCTTATCTTTGAGAAACAACAACATATTAAAGAATATTTTCTTAGAGAGGATAAATTATTATAAAATTTCATTAGAGCTTTGGAAATAAAAAAAAAAATGCAACTTTGATGTCTTTAATAAACTGTATAGCCTCTTAAGGTAGATGTTCATACCTACTCCCTATGGAATGATGATGCTCTGGGCGCATCTCTAACATACTATTCCATTGCAGAAATGAATGATGTAGGTGGATATGCATTCAGTAACTTGATTCAAACATTGTGCTAGAAGCCGGGCAAACCCTTCAAACCCTGCTGCACCAGAGCTTCATGAAGCCATAGGGACGGATCTACCAATCCATCATTCTACTGCATAACTCTGCAAAGCTCTAGAAAAAACCCTCAAAACTTCAGCAAATTCATTCTCATTTTATTTCAAAAATAAAATACACCGATAAAATTGCTCCAAAACCCTCAAAACACGTGGAATTGTGATGCCATATATTTAAATTCACCTGTAAAATGTGCTCCCCTCTCTCTCTTTGGTTTCTTTCTGACTTGGTGTCGGTTTCCAAAAATTGAATTGTGTGGCAGTGAGAGAAAAAAGCATTTGGAAATGTTGTATGGAAATATACCAATTACCTTTCATGTTTAAGCTTTTCTTTGATTTTTCCCTCCATCATGTTGATTTTTCCCTCCACCACTTTGATTTGTGTTTAGATATTGAATAATTTTTAACTTTTTAAATATTTATGAAGTTGTCAATTTGAAGAGAATTTTTTATTTTTCTTGAAAAATATGAAAAAAATTATGTTTTTTGTAAAATAAGAAAATGAAAAAATAGATTAATTCATTTTTAAGTTATTTTTAAGATTTATAATGTTTTTATAAGTTTTCTAGAAGTTTTTCACCTTTCTTTTAGGTGAATAATAGTATGATTACATTTTTAAACATTCATTTCATTGAAGATATTTTTAAACATGCAATTTTATATCAAAGCATAAGAACAAATAGAAATATATTTATAATTAATTTGTGATTAAGTTGGTTATAATTATTTTTAGCATGTATTCAAAAATGTGGAAAAATATCTCTTGTCTATTTTCACATGGAAAATAACAGTTAGCTAAATAATTTGTTATTAGTGTTGATGGGTATTTGGCTAGTTTTACACAATCAAATGCCTAGATCTAATCTCTTGAGTAAGGTGCACAAGTCCACAATAACAAGTTTATTGCGGATGCCATCCATGAATGGGGGGAAGCAACCCTTTGTCTCTAAATTTTAACACTGCAGATGGATTCAGAGACCCCCTTATCTCTGAATCCATCTGCAATGTAAAAATTTAGTGAAATGTAACACTTTAATATCAAAACTACAATTAATGGTGTGACACAATTAAAAATGACTAGCTTAAATGACTAAATCATATACTTCTTGTAATTGCTAGTTGGTCATATGTTTATTCTTGGACTATCGTATTAATTTACGTTAATCATTGTTAATTTTTTCACTTATTATCTAGTCATATATTTTAGTCATGGACTAAATTACTCATTTAAGTTAGTCGTTTTTAGCTGGGTCACTTATTATCTAGTCATTTATTTTATCCCTAGACTAAATTAGTCGTTTAAGTTAGTTGCTTTTAGTTGGGTCACTTATTATCTAGTCGTTTATTTTATCCATAGAATAAATTATTCATTTAAGTTAGTACATTTTAGTTGGCTCACTTAAAACTATTCAAATTTAGTAGTAATTCACTCAAAATAGTTGTTGTGACTCGATTTTTTTGTCACTTAGTCACCAATTTCATAATTTTCAACTAGTGATGCTCTAAGAGTATCCCTAGGCAGTCCTACGAGTATTTTTTTTTTTTTTTTCTTTAGTCCCATTGACTTATTGTTGGTCATTTATTGTACATAAATCTATCTTATCTATCAAGCAAGAATAAAAGCATAATTCAAATCAAAATGTGAAGAAATGTATCTTATCAGGATTCTATTTTCTAGTGGATGTGAATATTCAACATACTAAACTCAGAACAATTTATTGTGACACCATAGGATGGTTCAACTAAAAAATTGATATTTTTTCATGCAAAGACTGAGAACACTGAGATATAAATTCTCTTAATCAAAAAAGTACAGAAAAGAAAACAAGTTAAAGGCTTGTGTTGTGAAACTATAGAAGAAATTGGATACCTCCACACAAAAGAATTGAGCATGATAAATTTTAATTTTAAAGAATGCTCGATGTAAAATAAAAATAATGGTGATTAAGGGGGAATTAATGATGCAATACCCGACTTTCATTGGGAACCCTGATTTCTATATTTATCTATAATATTCCTTTTTCGGGAATTTCTGAAATGTGGTCCTCAAGGACGTTGTATAAGAGAGGCAGTGTAAAAATAATATAAAAGGGGGTTGGGATCCCCTTGTTAACTCATTAAACACTTCTCTTCCAGAATTGGAGCCCAAATATATGACTCTAGATGGGTTATTCAGATCTCCCCAAACTAGATCCCATAAAGAATGCTCAAAGAGAGAGCTTACAACAATACATGAACACAATCACTAAACTCTACAAATCTGAATGCAACATAAGATGAAGTATATTACAGAAATCATGTACATTAATATATCAGCAACAATGAAATATCATGAGAAATAAACCCCTCATGCAATGGAAATCATCCTCCAAAGATTAATACATGAAATACAAGAGATGCAGCAACTGCATAAAATGCCAGAAATTAGTGACAGCGCTGTCTCTAGGAGTGTAGCTGTTGTTATAGATGTTCATACATGAAATATGACTGGAATATATAATAAATTCCCAAGAATAAAAGAATGGGCTCCAATACAAGATTTCTAGCCAATCTAGGAGAGATTGCTAGAAATGTCGGAAAATGTACAAAGTGTGAAAAATAATTTTCACTGCAACTGAACCAAAATAAGAATGACGCTATAGTAGATCTGAAATACTCATGCCCTCCTCTAATAATTTTCTCAAGAAAAGGGATAATCCCTTACACTCAAAAACACTCCTCCTGACAAGCTCAAATGACCCTCCCAGCAACTGCCTGCATGAAATAACGCAGTTTCTTCCCAAGACTATGCTGTGAGAGATGGTGAGTGATTGGCCTAGTGCCAAATATTTGAAATAAAGCCTGGGAGTCTCCTCTACTTCTCCTCCAAAGAATATACAAGATCTCCACTGAAGAACAAACCAAAGAATGACTCTATGAGTTCCTCTGTTGCTGCACCCAGCAACAGAATGTTAATATGTGCAGAAAAAATGCTATACTGAAGGTGGTAGCTTGGCCAAATGCCAGAATGAGGAAATTTAGTTCCAATCCTCTCCTTCCTTGAGGATGAGGTAGGGATTCCCGACTGTGAACACCCTTGGGTTCAAGAACACTACACCCTGCTAAACAGCCCGGGGATGCAAGTCTTTGCAGACCCTACAAAAATAATAATCCAATGCATAATGAAAATGGGATTCCATCTCCTCCTTATAAAGAAAATTAAATATTCTCACCATGGGTCCCATTCACACTTACCTCTAGCTCATGCAAGTGGAGCCTCCACTAAAACAGCGTTGTCAAAGTAGGTTCAATGTATCTAGACAGTTTTAGTTGACTTGGTCAAAATGACTAGATCAAGCATGATCCAATCCTGTTCACACCATGTGGTGCTCAATCTATATGCTTTATTATTCCTCCTTTCACACAAGGAGTGTTATTTCTCCATCAAAAGGGGTTAAGGTGTCTCCTTACCCATTTTATTCAACAAAATAAAAATATGCTAACTATAATGTTCCTTTTAGCTTGAGGCAAAAAATTGGGAACATTACAGGTAAGGTTTAACAGTCTTTTAACAAATTTAAAGCCACAATCGACATTAGGTTAGCTTATTCTTCACTTGAAAATGAGACCCATCCTAATTTTTCCATTTTTGGCCAATTTTAATTTACACATGCAATCTAAATGGCACAGGTTTTTAGAGAAAAACTTCCATATTTTCATGTGTGTGCTCTAAAAATTATAATTGTTTCTGAAAACATATCCCACAATTTGCAGGTACAGATAATTCCAGAAACTGCAATTCATGGCTGGGGGCCAGCCCCAAAGGATAAATAAGAACCCTCTATTGATGTTGCACTATTGGTTCTTATTGCTTGATGTGATAATTCATTTTCTCAAGCGTGCAATTTTATTATGCCTTTGTCACTTTTCTTATTTCATATTCAAGGCATAACATTATTATTTTTTGTAGATTGTAGAAAAAAGTTTTGTACCTTACACTTAGTGGCTAGGCTTATCACCATTTTTCTCATGGTGGCTACTATAAACATGCCACTATTCTTTCATAAAACAATATATACATACTTTTATTATTGAGAAATATAAGGAATCATTTTATTTTTAAAAAGGTAGACATACGATGCATCATATGCATCTAATATCATGTCTATATTAATAGAGAGACCTTGAAAAAAAAGGAGGGAAAAGGATAATCCTACCAAATTCTCACAAAGGATTCATTATTTTCTCTATTTTCATAATCATAATATACATCATCTTAATCATCTATATCTAACTACCCAGTTGTACCTTCCATATCGTAATCCTCTTCTGATTCTACAATCTCTTACTCATTGGATTCCATTGGTTTTGTACCTACCCAATGAACACCCAAAAACAAAAATTTATCATCACACATGCTTCACATAAAGTACATCAAGATTAAAACAAAAAATATCATATCTTATGTTATAAAGACTATTTTCTTTAATAACCATCAACACTTATGGATGCCTTGTAAGCTATCATGTATAATCCTAGCAAGCTGCAAGACACAAAAAAGAAAAATATCTTACAAGAATCATTTCAATACCAAAAAAATATGACACTTCTACAAGAGAAGAAGTATATAAGGTTCACAATAATGCCTTATGAAAAACAAAGGTTTTGATTCGGATGCATTAGGCTTTGGAAGTCACAAAACTACAAGGACTAAAGTCTCATTAAAAAAATTATATAGAAAACAATGAATAGTTTGAATATAGAGAAATAATTAATTAGTGCCACATTTTTATAATAATAATAATATAACTTAAGGTCACACCCTAACCAGATGAAAATTTGACATATGAGACCCCATGTTCTGTGGGACACTCACTTTGTGTAGTAATTTGATTTCTTAGTCTATGAAGGTGTACATACACTACCCCCCTCTAGATTGGAACCTTTTGTAATATCCCAAAATGGGAATGCACAACAATGTCTACTGAAATAATGCACTTCTGGGAAATATTTGCACAGAAATTAGTTTGCAACCCATGGATCCCTTAGATCAGTAGATCTGGGGTCTAGATCCAAATGGAGAGCAAAAAAAAATCAATCTAGGTGTGGTAAACAGATCTCCCACCACCTAGTCTAGCTGGAAAACCCCCAAAGAGAGGGGTTGTAGCTATGTACTACAAACTGCTTCAGAAATAATGCAGTCTTGGAAAGCATGAGCAGGAGGCCATAAAATAAGATCAAATTTTGAATATACAGCAGAAAATTAGATTTACATTGATGCTTTTACATTATACAACAAAATACAGAAGACAAGAAAGAAGGAAATCTTCAGAAAAGAAGGTTGCAACACATGTATATACTGCAAAATTGCAACAGTGTTATTTTATGGAGTTACAGTAGCTAAATGTTACACTTAAGATCTAAAGCAAATCTGTGTACAAAAGATCATATTCATTTCATATCTGTACACTAGAAAGGCTCTATTACAAGATCCCCTTGGGGTTTTGACCAAATCATGCAATACAAAGAGTAGATCTGAGTTTTAAGTAGCAGATCTGCAATATTATTTAGAAATTTCTTAAGATGACTTTACATTAGAATAGAATAGATCTATATAAAACATGGATCAGCAAGCTAATCCATGGATCACCAAAGTAAAAGGCAAAGCCCAGCACCAGAGATCTCTAATCAAAAATGGGATCAAAACACCCTGCAAAACCTACACTGAAAATAACACAGTCCCTGAAGGGAAACTATGTTGTAACTTGAATAACTGAGTTGGCCTAATGCCAAGATACAAATCTGAAGCTCCACATCTAATGCACTCTTCCAGGAGGTTAAAAGACACACTCACTAAGAAGAGGCATTAGTACATTTTAGATCTGAGCAGATCTAGTATTTCCACTTGCTGCAGCTTACATGGACAACCCAATCCTAAACAAGACTACACTGTAGATGCAATATGTGGCTTGGCCAAATGCTGGATAGTGGACTAGACAAAAAAGACTCCTCCAAGAGCTGCTCAAGGAAGGAGGTGGGATTCCGAAACAAGAAAACGCCCAATGAGGGATGTCTCAGCAGACAATACCTTCAGAAAATAATATCATCAACCACCCTTTTCCTATTTTCCTCCTCCTTCTTTTATAAGATGAAAGCCTTGTCAAACCCTAAACCACCTCAATGAGTTAGCCCCTTTCACATGTGGAGCCTCCATCTAAAACTACGATGTGTATCCATGAGGTTCATTGCACCTATACTGCATTGTTGATTTGGTCAAGGTTAACCCCATCTCATGATTCAAAACCCATTCACACTTGCAAGAGTTTATTTACATGGCCCAGATATGTCTCTATTTACATAGGCATTGATTGATTCATGGTTTTCAGGAGTTTTACATGTCCTCCTTTACATTTTATTCGTCAATATGAAATGCAAAATAAAACAAGGCAAAATACGATATTCCCATTAGCTTGGGCTAAATGGGAATATTACAGTCCTCCCCTCCAAAATGTTGCTTGTCCTTAAGAAACTGATAAGGTGATTGCTACAACACTTCTCCTCCATTGGTGACATCATCAAAGATCAAGCTCTCATCATAAGCTAGATGCTCACCAATTTAGACCTCCATGAATTGTTCCTCCAAAGTCAATATGAGATGTGCAAAATCCACCCCACAAGGAAACGATATCTCATGCGAAACAATCATGGTTTGCCTAATGTTCCCTTTGAAATATATAACATAAAACATAGGGGGAATTTCCAGCCCATTAGGCACATGCATACCTCCCATCCTCCCTCCATGGATTCCCATAAAAAGTACAAGCATGTCATCAATATAGGGGACAAAAATAATGTACAACCAAACATAAAGGTGCACATATGGGGGTGGTTCATAGTCCCACATGTGGAACCAATGTAATGCATCTCCTACCTGCATTAAACCAAGATGTGGTAATTGGTTTTCCACCACTTGCAGTCCATGCCATCTCACTATAGCTGAATGTGTGAGATATGTTTGGGGCCTTGGGAAAGCACCCATCATGAAACAAGATCTCCCTTTTTCCACCAAGGGAGTGGCCAAGTGCAGCAGTTATTGTGGCCCCATATTTTCCATGAGATTGACAAGATACAATTCTCCTCCTTGGAGTTATGGCCTGCATAAACATGGTGAAAGAATGCATACAATCAGAAAAATAAACTTGTTTTACATGCGCATATTCTTCACCAATAGTCCTCCTCATAGAATTGGAGTTGTGCCTAGATCCATCTGCTCCCACAAGAGGGGAAAGAGAAGGTTGAGTTAACTCTTCAACGGAGTTATGTTTCTGCCCCATTTCCACAAATTTCATGCATCTTTGACAATGTTGATAGAGTTCTCCTTCAAAGCCCTCCCAAGAGTAACTCCTCAAGATAATGTTATTGAGCTTCATAGAATATTCATGGCTGAAATAGAACTCCTCATAGGCCCATTATAGTAACTTCTCCTTAAGCTTAGAGGCTCTAGATAAGAAGATCCTACCATGATCATAGATTCCCCATCTTGGATTTAATAATCCTCCTCATGTAGCAAGTCATCAAGAATCATGTATGTATGAATATCCTTGGAATATTCCACCAACAGTTGGGACTTCCAATATGGATCTAGTTTGCCCAACAATAACAGCATTGATAATGTATCAACTGGAGTGGCTGCCATTTTTTTCTCTTCTCATTGACATCCTCCATGTCCAAGGTGTATGTGGGAAGGCCATGCCTCTCCTTTTGCTCCTCTTTGACATCTCCCATGCCAAAGGTATGAGATGGAAGGTTGATATTCCTCTCTTGCTTCTCTGTAGTGTCAACCTTCATTCTTGCAGCATATTTCCTTAATGCAGTATGATATGAGAGAATGGTTAGTTATTTCAAGGGGAAAATTATTTCCCTCTCTTTGTACCTCTCCCATACTCCCAGCGCTGAAGCATGGTCTCCTAATGCTCCCTCCCTTCTTGGATCTATGAAAGGAGCATCAATGCATGAAACATCTTTCATAAAATCTGAATTAGGTTGTATCCCAGGGGGTATACCACAAGATAAAGATGTCTCATGGCTCATTCCCATGTGAACAATAGATGGGAACATAATATTACTACTTCCACTGCGCAACTCCATCTCTAATTGTTGTGTGGAAGCATCATGGTAGGGAGAAGTTGGAGTAACTCCCCCATCTTCTTCTTTATCACCCACCTCCTACAAGATGTCACAGTATAAGGTGCTCCCTCTAGAGGCAGTTAACTCATGAACACCCATCATATCCTTGGTGTCAAGAGTCTTGATCACAAAGGACCAATCCATCATAGTGTGTGTTCCAAAATTTGGATGCAGTGTTGGAACACATCTCCTCTGTTGTTTTGTCTCTTTGTCTATTGTCATAGACACATGTTGCTCTTATTATTCATGTATAGGATCCTTGGGGCCTCCTTTCAGAGGTACAAGGGCCCTCTTATTGGAAGCAATAGCTTCAACTCCATCTCTCAATAAAAACAAATTCCCTCCTGCTGTCACAACGTTGGAGGAACCTTCTAGTTCTGCTTCTTTCTTCTCCTCACCAATGGAGTATGCCCCATCAATAAGAGATCATTTTTCTTGATCTCTCCTTGAGGAAAGGACACTCATGTCTTCTTTTTGAGAAGAATGATCTTGCTAAAGTAAGGCCTTTGCCCTTGGCAAATCATGTAGTAGATCTTTAACCCTTCCAACAATGTTCTGAAATAGAGTTATCTTCATGGATCTTCTTTCTTCTTTGAGTTGACAAAACTCTGGGAAGCTTAGATTCTCTTTGAATCTTTTAAACTGAGATTCATATTCTTGGAAGTAGTCACCAAGGGTCTCCTCCTTTGGTGTCTCTCCATCTTCTTCTCCTCTTGCAAGGAATGCAGGCATGTTGCAATGTTGTAGATCATATTATGTGGCTGCATGCTCACACACATCAAATGAAGTAGTGGGGCTTCCTTCATGTGAAAACCTCTTCAAGATACCTACTGGTCTTTCATTCCTCACTCCCATTATTTCTTCCTTCAGCTCATGCAAAGCTTGAGAAAGAATGTTAGAGAACTCTACTCTTTTGATTCTTCCATACAAAGGAGTTTCAATGGTGTAATCATTTTCCTTGTGTATTTTTCTATGATACATCTGCTCCCTGTCAGTGAGAGGTTATCCTTCTCCCAAAGACATATTGGCTCAAGGAATGCACAATCTGTGCCAAGAAAGATTCTTTTATACCACCGTAATATCCCAAAATGGGAATGCACAGCAGTGCCTACAGAAATAACGCACTGCTGGGAAATCTGTGCATAGAAATGAGTTTGCAACACATGGATCCCTTAGATAAGTAGAACTAGGGTATAGATCCAAAGGGAGAGGAAAAACAAATCAAACTGGGTGTGGTAAACAGATCTCCCACCACCTAGTCTAGCTGGAAAACCCCCAAAGAGATGGGCTGCAGCTATGTACTACAAATTGCTTCAAAAATAACACAATCTTGGAAAGCATGAGCAGGAGGCCATAAAATAAGATCAAATTTCAAATATACAAAATCAAATCAGATTTACATTGATGCTCTAACATTATACGATAGAATACAGAAGAAAAGAAAGAAAGAAATCTTCATAAAAGAAGGCCGCAACACATGTATATACTGCAAAATGGCTTAAAATCATTATTTTATGGAGCTGCAGCACCTGAATGTTACACTTCAGATCTAGAGAAGATCTATGTACAACATAATAGATCCATTTTAGATCTGTACACTAGAAAGGCTCTATTACAAGATCCCCTTAGGGTTTTGACCAAATCATGCAATACAAAGAGTAGATATGAGTTTTAAGTAGCAGATCTGCAATATTATTTAGAAAATTCTTAAGGTTACTTTACATTAGAACAAATCAGATCTATACAGAACATGGATCACCAATGTGAAAGGCAAAGCCTAGCACTAGAGACCTCTCATAAAAAATGGGATCAAAACACACTGCAAAACCTCTACTGAAAATAACACAGTCCCTAAAGGGAAACTATGTTGTAGATTGAATAACGGAGTTGGCCTGATGCCAAGATACAAATCTGAAGCTCCATAGCTAATGCACTCTTCCAGGAGCTTAAAATACACACTCACTGATAAGAGGCACTAGTACATTCTAGATCTGAGCAGATCTAGTATTTCCACTTGTTGCAACTTACATGGACAACCCAATCCTAAACAAGACTGCATTGTAGATGCAATATGTGGCTTGGCCAAATGCCAGATAGTGGACTAGACAAACAAGACTCCTCCAAGATTTGCTCAAGGAAGGAGGTGGGATTCCTAAATAGGAAAACCCCCAATGAAGGATCTCTCAGCAGACAATACCTTCAGAAAATAATATCATCAACCACCCTCTTCCTACTGTCCTCCTCCTTATTTTATAAGATGAAAGCCTTTTCAAACCTTAAACCACCTCAATGAGTTAGCCCCTTTCACATGTGGAGCCTCCATCTAAAACTGCATTGTGTATCCATGAGGTTCATTGCACCTAGACTGCGCTGTTGATTTGGTCAAGGTTGACCCAATCTCATGATTCAAAACCCATTCACACATGCAAAAGTTTATTTACATGGCCCATATATGTTTCTGTTTACATAGGCATTAATTTATTCATGTTTTTAAGGAGTTTTACATGTCCTCCTTTACATTTTATTCATCAATATGAAATGCAAAATAAAACGAGGAAAAATAGGATATTCACATTAGCTTGGGTTAAATGGAATATTACACCTTTGAGTCATAGTAGCCACCTCTACTCACTAGTACAAAATAACTAATTAGTTACTAAAAAAAATCAATAAAATTTGAATATAAACGACTATTTTAGGTCAGCGACCAATAGTAGCTAATTTACAATATCTTATAAGGAAAACTTTTAGTCGTTTTTAGCTTAGTCATTAATTGGTTATCTCAATTTTGTTGTCTAGTAGTATATTTGGTCATTAATTTAGTCATTGATTTGGTCATTAATTTAGTCATTGATTTAATCATTTATTTGGTCATTAATTGTCACAATTAATGACCAAATACAAAAAAAAATATACTACTATATAATCACCCGAGAAAACCAATTAATGGCCAAAGAAATATGACCAAAATTTTGGTCTTGTTATAAGATACTATAAATTAGCTACTAGTAGTCATATATATGCAAATTTTAATCATCGTTTGAAACTCATTAATGACCAAAGAAATATGATTTGTTATGTTATAAGATACTGTAAATTATCTACTAATAGTCATATATATGCAAAATTTAGTCATTATTTGTAATCACAAATTTATCATTTGCAGTGGTCATTTATCTTTTTCTAGTAGTTTCATATTCATTATATAAACAACTAATTTAGTATGTTATATTCATTTCATTTACTTTCATTAATAATCATTATAAATGACTGATTTAGCTGTGTATTTAATTTATTTTTGTTCATCATTAATTTTTTGCTTGAGGGGTCATGACCCAGGTTTAGAGGTTAAGGTTTTCCAAAAAACCCCTATACTAAGAGCCCTTCTGATAGTGACCTATTTGCGCAGGCCAAAGTCTCACCCAAAGTAGTATGGGAGGGTGCTAGAACTAGGTTTCCACACCCTGAGAGAGAGCAGGTTAGTCAAGAAGATCCAAGTTCACAACCTACTAAGTTCACGCAGGCCAGGTCTATTCGCAAGATTTTTAATACTATAATCCGCAACTAAACATAACAGAGCTACTACCATGAACATATCTAGTTAGTACCTTCGCATCCATGTGTGTATCAGTTATTAGTACATAAACACATCAATAACAGAATACAGATACACTTCATACCATAACATAGACAGATTCATCGCATAAACAAATAACACAACTATATTGATAGCTCTAACAGATCCCAAAGGTTCACATCAACAGTAACACATCAGATCAAATAAAACAGAGATACTTTAACTATATCTGCATATATTAGCATCCAAAACTCAGTACAATCTGAACACAGCTTGTGCACACAACCAACACAGTCCGCACACAACAAGGCCGAGGATCTCCACGCACACAGCTAGCAGGAGTCCTTACCCAAACAACACAACACAAATCTAACAATTCACACTTAGCATCAGACCTTATTCTTTCCTACCCTAAGGCTAAAAATGTTCATCTATTTATATCGACTTAGCCTATGCTTCCAATGGTTCGCAAACCATGGTTTATGGATTCTTGGTCTACCATTGACCAATTACAATGCATTCGGGGCTTTGACCACCCAAAAACCCCTACGTTAGACTAATTAATATAAAAATATACAAAATTGTGCAACATTTGCAGCTTTAGGGAACCCTGTTCCAACAGTCCCCCAACATAATCTTGTGACCCGTCTCGAGTCACTGTGGTTGTGGTGTCTCCACCTATGCCTGCAGCATCTTGATCTCCTCAGCCAGTGGGGGTAGTACTCCTTCATTCTGAGCAGTAGCATTCTGGGTAATATCCACCAACTTTTGTGAGGTCGGTCCTTCTGTCACAACAGTGATGCTCTCCAGATTCTGGTTTAGTTGTTTAACAACGATATCAACATCCTGAGAGAGCTTGAGGGCTTCATCAGTGCAAGGCTTAAGGCAATCGCTAAGGGTCTTCTTCTTCTGGCGGAGTTCTTCAATATCATCCCAAAGGGCGTGGTTGGTACACAGTCATGCCAATCATTGAGAAGGAATCGGAGTAGGCATGCTACTCGAATGCTTCTTCCTTCTGTCGTAGGTCCTGGTTAATTTCACGCAGGAGAGGGTTGCACTGCACCTTGGTCCATAACTACATAGCGGTTTCTAGTAATTGGGTACCCTGAGCAATCTATCCCGTAATCACATTTGTGGCCACTGTAACCAGCATAGCTCACTAGGCCTGCACCTCCATTGGTGTCTCTAGCTGCAAATTGGCCTACAAGTCTGCGATCTGTTGTTCCATCTATGTTTTGACTGCCTGGATCTCAGTCCTTGAGGTCTTTAATGTTGTGACCAACCCCTCAATCTTGGCCTGGGGGGTGGCCGTAACCGGGATTTATTCTGTAACATCCGTGAAGAGTCTACTAATTAAGTGCTCCAACTCAGTCTGTTGCGTGGAAACGAGGGTACAGGAACCCTGTGCCTGGGATGCTTCAGCGGTCTGTTCTTCGATTAACTACTCAACTGTACTGAGCTGCTTATGAACTTGATGATGCAGTGCTGGATTTATTCAAACATGGGCACGTCAAGGAGCTACAATGGTTCATGTGGCAGGCAGCAGAGATCCAACTGCACCTTCGTACAGGCCTAGAGTTGTACTCCTAAGTCTTGTGGACTCAATACAAGGGTTGTGCTCGAGAGAGGGCAGAGGTGGCTTTATCGTGTCTTGATGATTATGTTGCTAGTTGCTGGGGCGGATCTGACCTGGAGCATACTTATATGCAAGGTGTCGATTTTTAATTGCAGAGCCCAGAGCTCAACCTAGAGGGTGTCGACCGCGGCCTTCTGCTGCTCTTCTAGAGCCAACCATTTGTCTTCAGCAACCAAAGTGATCGCATCTACGATTTTCTCAAGGTCCCCTTCTGTCAGTGTAATGTCTTCATCGTTTTCTGGTCATTGAGAGCATTGATTCTTTCATGGCCCTTTAGCAAGTTCACTGGTTCTCTTTGTTCCTCGAGGGGAGTTAGCACCTCCCACCTCCTGAGCTTCTGTACCCAGATCCTGCTGTGAATCCTTATGTGATCCTCCTTCTGCGCCCTTCCTTATGCTTTTACCTGGCTGCGAACCCTCCTGCGATGCGACTTCTGTGCCCTTCCCTGTGCTTTTTCCCGGTCCTCCAGTTTCTTTGGCAATGACAGGTGGGGTGACCTTCATGGGGCTTGTCCCTTGAGTGGCATTCGCACCTGTTTTGAAGCCAAGCTTCCAATGTGGAGGCATGTCACAACTAATTAGTCAATTTTTTCATCGGCAACCATATAGGGGAGCGAAAGCCATGCTAGATCCTTGCGGCCTCTGACTAGGACATTATCCATAGTTATGTGGAATGCAGTTATGCTTTTACACTTATCATAGATGGTGGGCGACAAACGTGGCTAGGAGTTGATAGCTACTACGAGCCTGCTTTGAAACATGACCCAAAAGACCTGATTGTCCTTAATTTTGTGCACGTCGTTGGAGTCCCACAAATTTTCACAACACGCCCATTCACACATATCAGGCGTGAGCTCAGGGAGGACTGAGTTTTTAGGGGATTCCCATGTGACCAAGGCGATGAGAAACAACATCCAGGTTTAACAGAAAGTGCAGCCCTCTTCCTGGGATTCGCGAGCATTCACCAGAAATTCGTTGCACAGGTACTATGGCCAATTGAAGCAGACCCCCTTTTCACATCGGCCTGCCAGCTTAATTACGTATGCGGGGACAGTGTTAGCCTAACATTTGTGCATTAGCTTGCATGCTAGCAGCAAGGTACCCATCTACGTACCAGGGTCGCTGATGGTGCTGATCATATGACCTTGAGAGTTCCGCTCCACGTGGTAATCTTTCTGCACCTTTTCGGCAATCTGTTGTTCATACTTCTTGTCGACATGCAACATAGGGTTTGGCCCTTCAATGGGGAGACCAGTTATCCGATGGATTAGTGCTGCGTAGATGGATATTCTATCTTGTATCCATAAACTTCCATCATGAACCAGGGCAAGCAGCTGGTGCACAAGTCGGTCTGTCATATTGTAGTGGTCAAAATGCAACATTTGTAGTGGAACCAGCCAATCCACGCACCCAACACATGGGAATTATCTTGATCCCATCATCTTCCAATACCTTCTCGAGGTACAAATCCGACGCCAAATCAGGGAATTCCTCCAAACTGGCCAGGTCGTGGTCATCAAATTTTACCTCATGGAGTTTTCCAAAGGGTTCTTCAATGATGGGGACCTCCGCCGGAGTTAGCGGCATCTGCAAGTAGGTGTGCAGACCATCAAGATTCTTTGGTGTGCATGTCAAGGGCCTGCGAGGCCTAACAAAGTGTGGTAACCAATTGATTGGTTCAGCTATTTGGGCCTTCTCCTGAGAAGACAATGGTCTCTTTACTGGTTTGGACGAGCCTGCCTGGGTCGTCGCCCATGGGGAATTTACATTTCGGGGTGAGGTGTTGGGCATTATCCCATCCCATTTCATGGGCTTCCCTAATCCTTGTTCTTTTTCATTCCCCTTCTGCTTGGCTTGACTCAGTGTAGATATAACCTCTTCATCTTCTAATTCAACTTCCACCACTTATTCGGTTTCTTGTTCCATCGAGGTCACAGGTTCTGAGGCTTCAACAGGATTAGTGGCCGTCATTCTGGCGCATAAAATGAACTCCAGGTTCCTACTATCAGAGGTTTTAGGATGATCAGACATGAACAGGACACAATAGGCACAGAAACTCTTTCAGCACAAGCTCTCCAAGGACAAACACGCCAAGTACAAACTATTCAAGAGATATGAGAACCTTGTCCAATCTATCCTTCTACTTTTATAGCCATGGGGATCGATCAATGGTTGGGTGAACCTCATTTGGAACTTACCATCAAGTAAATGGTAAAAAATCTTCGGAAATCACCTCATTAAATGTCGGTCGCCCACTCCTTTCAATGGCAACTTTTTCCATTTACCCGATTTTACTATTCCAACGGCTACTTTTCGCACCTCTTGTGTGCCCAATGCACCCCTGCGCTCCCAGCGTACCTCCTATGACCCTAGCACACCTTTTCACTTCCAGCACACCTTCTACACTCTAAGCACACTCCTGCACCCCATGCGCAACCCTCTGGGCTTCCAAATCTGTAGCCACTCCCTACGCGTACCATGGTCCTTTTGGTACTTACCTTCCTTGGTGGGCGTACCCCACCTCAGACAACTACTCCGGCCATAAATTCATTTGATCTGATACGGTTTGAGCCAGCTGCCATTGACATAGCCTGGTAACATATCGTTGTGCAGGGTAGCTAACCGAACATCTCCTCCATCCTTGATTTCTTTAACTGTATAGGGACCTAGCCAGTGTTGATTGAACTTCCCTAGGTGCTTCGCAAACTAGCCTTCATACAACAGGACAAATTTTCCCTCCGAAAATGAATTTTTTTGAATATGTCGATCATGACATGCCTTATCCCGAGCCTTCTAAACCTACTCATGGAAATTAGTAATGAAATGATCTTCCTCCAAATCCATAAGTTGCGCTAAACGCTCCTCCATGATATCAAGCTCCGCCATGTTTGTAAAAGTTGCAATGCATAGGCTAGGAACAATGTACTCCATTGGCATAGCGACCTCCTTTCCATAGACCATTCAAAATGGTGTGTTCCCTGTCAGCTTCTTGCAAGTGTTTCGATAGGCCCAAATAACAGACGAGATGTGCATGTCCCATTCACTGCAATCAACATTAAAGACCCTAGTCAAGGCTTGCTCCAAGATTTTATTAAAATTTTCTACTACTTTGTTTTCTTGCAGATGATACAGAGTGATCTTCATGTGGTGGATCTGAAATTCTTCTATCAAGGCCTGTATTGTTTCATTAACAAAATGCATACCTCTGTCACTCATTAATATCTTCAAACATCCAAACCTAGTGAGAATCTACTCAAAAATGAAGTGCGCAATGGTATCTGTGGTGCAATCCTTCACAGCTTGTGCTTTAGCCCATCTGGTTACATAATCAGTGGTATTTATAATGTAGTGCATGCCTGTCTTCTTTCCGGGTGGGTTGATAGGTCCCACAAAATCGATGGCCCATTTGTCAAATGCTTCTAGGGCCATTTTCCGTTGAAGGGGCATTTCATCTCTCCGTGATGGCCTTCCTACTCATTGGCATGCATCACAAGCTTTACAATAGTCATGAGAGTCATTCTGCAGGGTAGGCCACCATAGTCCAACTCTCAAGATCTTTTGCGTTGTAGCTTTCCCTGCGTAGTGACCTCCTGCTACATCGTCGTGACCTTATGCTAAGATAGTATACTGTTCATGCTCCAAAATGTATATTTGCAGCAGTTCATCAACTCCCATCTTATATAAATGACCTACAATGATGGTAAAATCTTTAGTGTGGGTTACCAGCTCTTTCTTCTATTGTACCGAATACTCTGTAGGGGCCATGCTCGTGGTCAAAAACTGAATGATGTCGGTGAAGTGCGCATCAACTACCTTAATAGAAAATAGTTGCACATTAGGCAATCCTTCTTATAGGTGGGTTGGTTCCTCACCACTGTCAATTTGGGACAAGTGGTCTGGCCCAGCATTCAACTTCCCCAGCTTGACAATGATCTCAAAGTTGTATTCCTGTAATAGTAGTAGCCATTGAAAGATTTTTGCCCCCAACACAGGCTTATTCACCAGGTACTTCAAATTAGAGTGATATGTAAAAATTTTGAGGTTCCCTCCTAACAAATAATACCTATAATTCTGTAATGCATAGACCATGGCCAATCCCTCCCGCTCTGTAGTGGAGTAGTTGCACTCCGCACCAGAGAGCTTCCTACTAGCAAATTCAATAGGATGATCAGTGTCTCCGTCTTTAGTCTGCGTGAGGACAGCTCCTAGGGTGATTCCTGATGTGTCTACGTGAACATGGAATACCTTCACCCAGTCAGGAAAGATGAGAATAGGCACAGATACCATCCTCTCCTTGAGTAGCTCAAAGCTCTTCTAACACTCGTCATCCAAAAAAAATGAAACATCCTTCTTAAGTAATTTTTCCATAGGTGTTGTAATCAGCACGTACCCTTGAATGAACTTCTTATAGTAGCCTATGTGTCTGAGGATCAAACACAGTTGTTTCTCAGTTGTAGGAACTGTCAAGTTTATGATAACTACAACTTTTGCAGAATCAACCATCAACCCTTGTCGGCAAACTATATGTCCGAGCAAGATTCTGAAGGGTACATATTATATGCACTTCTTGATATTCAGGGAAATCTAGTGTTTTCTACAGGTATCCAACATCATGCGCAGGTTCAAGACGTGATTCTTTACTAAGTTGAAGACAGTCCAATCATTAAAATAAACCTCCAAAAATTTGTGTAAGAACTCTTTGAACACTACGACTACTACTCGTGAAAAGAGACAGGGGCATTCGTGAGTCCAAACGGCATGATTGTATACTAAAAGGATCCCCATTCAGTAGAAAATGTATTTTTTCTATGATCTTTAGGTGCAATTCTGATCTAAAGATAGCTCGAGAACCCATTTGTAAATGAGTACGCTTCCTGCCCTCCCACGCTATCAAGGATTTCATCTGAGAATGGTGTGGGAAAGGGATGATGTACATAGGCATCATTCAGTTTGTATAATTCTACACATATTCATATCTCTCCCTTTCTCTTTTTCTCCTGAACCACCATCGGACTTACCCAGTCTAACTGTTCAACTGGTTCGATGATACCTACGGTCAACATCTTGTCAATTTCTTCCTTGACCTTTTGTTTATACTTAGGGTTCAACCGATAAGGTCACTGCTTCATAGGGCACGCATATGGTTTTAACATGATGCGCATGACCCCTAGGTCCCTTGTGATCCCCTTAACCTCTAAAAACTTCGTCAGGAATAATTCCTCATTAGGGGAATTTTGAGGTCTAAAATGGGCCTCCTAAGGAAATAATAAAAAAATAGCTAAACCAATAAAATAATATTTATGAATTTGCAATTCACTTTTTGCACCACAATCCATGTAACCATAGTTAAATTCAATTCAAAAGTTGTACCAAAATAAAATTAATAAAAAAATTGTATTGATGTGACTATAAATAAGAATGATCTTTTCAAGAAAAAATCATCATCATTGAACAACTAATGCATTTGTCCTTTGTACTTAAATAACTTAAAATAAAATATAAATATAAATTTATAAATTCTTAATTATATTATATGTTATTAATTAAAATTTATATTATTTAAATTGTATAATAACGTGTAATTAATATACTACATAAAAATAATATAATATAATATAATATAATAAATGTATAGGGATATGCATTGTTTCTTTCAAGAAATATGAAATGAAAATAATATATTTTTATTCAAAAAGTGTGAAATAGCATTTATTATGAGTACTTTACTTTAACTTTAAAAGTACTTAGAGCACTACCATGGTTAACCATGAGTTTTTATCCACCATTAAGAATGTGACAAGTAAGTACCTTTAACTCAAACAATGCCACCTCAACCATTAGGGACGATGTCATCCCCTAAAATGTGATTGGTTCTCATAAAGTTAATTTTGATTTTACATTTTCCTTAGGAGGCCCATTTTAGACCTCAAAATTCCCCTAATGAGTACTTTGTGAGCAGTTCTGCAACTTTTCCTATTGTATCATCATCCCAGTAATCCCCAATTTTAGCCAACTTACATTTTTCTTCCATGCCAATGTTGACTTCTCGCAGCTCCATAGGCTTAGTAACATCGATAGTTTGTAGTGGGAAACCAGAAACTGTGTGCTATCCCTTCAACTCTGGGGTAGAGACATTTCACGGATCTTCATCGCACTCTTATGTTGCTATATTTCAGCAGTTGACAATATCCTACATCTGTGTTTCCCATGTTGGTGCCCCAAGTGCTACGTAAGGGCGTGATTCATCAAATACCAAGGTATCTATATCCTGCAGATCTTCTTCAAGTGCCTCCGTTCTCCTGCTAACCTAAATGCCCCTACAAATTCATCACTTAATGTTTCCCAGTGGTGGATGCACTGATGCAGCTCTGCATCTAAGTACCATGTGGTGGGAATTGGTCCCAAGGCATGAATAAATAGGTGAACCCATTCTTCTGTAATCCAGTCACACCATTTCTCCATCCAAGCGAACCAATTCTCACATGGATCTCTTAGGCCAAGGAATGTCGTTACGCGCAAGTGGACCGGAGGTTCAAATCACAGGATCATCATATCTCAACACCCTTCCCAGTCCTAGAACGCTCCCTTATGCGTGTCCCACCACCTCGTAGGTGTTGCGTACATGGCTAGATTAAGGGCCCATAGCCTTCGCTCTCTTGGAACCTCAGCTTCAAATGTTTGCAAAAACTCCTTAATACTACCAGAACCATCAAAGTAGGGCAGTTCTCTTACCTCTGAGGAGATGCATCGAAATTTCTTTGTGATTCTAAGACATCGCAGTGCATATACATCATGTAACAAATTCTGTCAGTTTTCCATCTCCCCATCAGAATCAGAGAAACATTCACTATAATTTTCCTAGAAAATTACATCTCGATCCATAAGGTTGATCCAATATTCATCCCATGTAGTTAAATTATAGATGTGACCCACATCCTCTTCTTTGTGCACCGACTCTGTATATTACTCTCCTTTTGCAGGGTCTAATGGTACTATCACCCACGTACCTTCATTTTCAAACACCATGCTTCTTTTCTTTGGGTTGATGATACCTCCCATATATATGGCCCAATCCAATCCTAGGAGCACAGGATGGGGGTTTGCATCTTCTACAATCTGTATTACCTCAAAGTTTGCCCAGACCTTAACTCCTGCGATATTCACCACGATCTTTGATAGTCTTCCCAATGGTATGATATTTTGCTGGATGGACATGCGCAGTTAGATAGTGGACCATTCCAACTTAGGTTCTCCCATTCTCTACCATTTTTTCTTGGGAAATACATTCATATCTGATCCTAGGTCCAAAATAACTTGATCCATTTCGTAATCACCAATCTGCGCCGTGAGCCACATTTCCCTACTAGTGTGTTTCTTATGCTTGTACAATTTTTGCACGTCCTTAACTTCCAGGGGTGGAATATTTCTTTCTGCGCAATTGTTTATTAACGCTTGAAGATTTTCTACAGCCCATTGGTTACACAACAACTTCATACATGATTACAAAAATGGTTTGACCTTGTCATCTTCTTGGAGGTTTGTGGGGGCCTTAGAAGTAGATGCCTTAGCCTTAGAAAACTATTTGCGAGATGCGACAAAGGTTTCTTCTTCCTTCTGTAAGTCCAACCCTTCCTGTTTGATAACTACTTTTCGGATAAGATGTTCGGCTACAGCTTTCTCCTCAGCTCCCCTCGTGGCCATGTCACTATGTGTTATGACATTAATGCTTAGTCCTTTGTCTCAAGGTTTTCCCTTAACCCTCTGCACATTCTACATAGCTGTCTGCTACTTTTCCTACATTTTTGTTATCAGAATTGGACAATCTTCAATCACATGGTCCAGTTGTCTATAGTATCTGCAAGATTTTCTTGCAGGGTTCGGGCAATCCCTCACAAAGTGCCCTACTTCTCCATAGTTATAGCAAATGAGTTGTCCTCTTCCCCTACCTACGCTTCCACCTCTACCCCCTCCCCTACCCCTAGCTGGGGATCCAGCTATGCCTAAGGGGGATCTTAGTGACGAAGGGTCTGATTGTATCCTATACAGGTTTCCTTGGTCTATCATTAGATCATAATTTCAGCAGTTCTATTCACCACATCCTACTGATCATCAAAACCGGCACCATTGTTACTTCAACTCTGGAACATGAGCACGCAGACGGGGGCAGTGGTTAGTATCATGCAGGCAAGCTACATGATAATAATCACACCACAACATTGGTCCACTTGGTCCCATAGTCTCCCTAGGGAGTAATGGATTGCATCCCACAGCCTGCAGGTAGTCTGCCAGCAGTGGGCATTGATCCTTGGTATGGCCTGATACCCTGCATCATATGTACCATACATCTAGGCTAGCTTCTTTCCCTTGGTATTTTCACAAGTTCTGGATTTCCATATCCATTGCCTCCAACTACCTTTGGATTTGTTGTAACCCCAAATGGGTAGAATCTCTTGGCACGCCTTCTAACTTCATAGCAATCTCTAAAGCTTTTTCCTATGATTCAATGGCTTGCTGACCAATAGGTACATGCAGGTGAGGCAGTAGCATAGCAATGAACCATTCCTTGTGTTGTCTGTCATCATACATAAATTCCCATTCCCTAATTACCTTTTTTATCTGTTGTTCATCCTCCCATACAGACTCAGATGGCCCTTGTTTAAAATATTTTAGGTCATTCACTATCTGTGAGTAGGATTTAGGCTTCTGAAACTATTGTTTTAGGGAATTCTTAACCCCTTTAATGGTCTCATTCGCATGCTAAGCTATGTATCCCATATACTAGTCTAGGGATCTTCCTTCAAAGGCAAGGGATAGTTGCACCCATTTCACGACATAGCTGGACACATTCTGCATAGTTGATATTGACTCTGTGACAAACTAGAATTGAGCCATATCTTCATCTCCCAAACCGTTGAAGTTAGGTAGCTTCATGTGTGAGGTAATTTCATCTTCTGATGGGGGTGGAGGTACAGGTGATTTTTTACCCCTATGCTGATTTGAAAGTGGTGTAGTTGGAGAGCTATGCACAGCTGAATCCCTTACTGGACTGTATACATATCTATCTCCTTCTTGATTAGTTCTGTAGTATTCACCACATCATATTTTACCCTCGCTCTGATCGGAGCTCATTCACTTTGTATGGTTGCGCAGAATGCCCTTTTCACACAATAATATTTTAATCTGTAATGGCAAGGTTTTCATAAACTTACCTCGGAAACCCTTAAAGAACCTCCACTCTGCCTCAGGATAGGACATGAATTGATCGAGTGCAAACTCCGTCAAAAATCCTCCTAGCACACTATCCACCCAATGATCTACCGTAAGAGTGATGGTAACTGTTGGATCAATTCTGGAGTCCACTGCATGATCCGTTCATCCTTCCAACACATCTAGAAATCTATGAGCCTTGCAAGCCACTCCTAAAGCTTGTTCACAAGTGTTACAAAGAAAATTTCGTAGACTTCAGTGAAAATGTAATTATTCTTCAACTTCTCCATTGTCAACTTTGTTTTGTGATTCTCTTTTACCGCGAATTCCTGAAATTATTTTTCAAACCATTCTTCAGTTTCTCTCCTCTCAGGTCTCCAATGTTCTCTTGGCATTACCTGATCTCTCTCTCTAAATGCTCCCATTTCCAACAACAGAACCATTTGTTGGCTTGAGGGGTACTGACCCAAGTTTGGAGGTTGAGGTTTGCCAACAAACCCCTATACTACTTGCCCTTTCAGTAGTGAACTACTTGCGCAGGCCAAAGTCTCACTCGAAGTAGTATGGGAGGGTGTTAGAACCAGGTTTCTGCATCCTGAGAGAGAGCAGGTTAGTCAAGAAGATCCAAGTTCACAACCTACCAAGTTCACACAAGCTAGGTCTATTCACAGGATTGTTAATAGTATAATCCTTAACTAAACATAACAGAGCTACTATCATGCACATATCTAGTTAGTACCTTCGCATCCACGTGCGTATCAGTTATTAGTACATAAAAACTTCAATAACAGATTACAGATACACTTAGTACCATAACATAGACAGATTCATAGCATTAATAGATAAAAAAATTGTATTCGTAGCTCCAACAGATCCCAAAGGTTCGCATCAATAGTAACACATTAGATAAGATAACACAGAGATACTTTAACTATATCCACATATATTAGCATCCAAAACCTAGTACAATCCAAACACAGCCTACACACACAACTAGTAGGGCCCGCGCACAGCAAGACTGAGGATCTCCACGCACACAACCAACAGGAGTCCTTACCCAAACAACCCAACACAGATCTAACAATTCTCACTTAGCATCAGACCTTATTCTTGCCTACCCTAAGACTCAAAATGTCCATCTATTTATATCAACTTAGCCTATGCTTTCAATGGTTCGTAAACCATGGTTTGCAGAATCTTGGTCTACCCTTGACCCATTACAATGCATTCGGGGCTTTGACCCCCCCAAAACCCCTGCGTTAGACTAATTAATATCAAAAATATACAAAATTGTACAAAATTCGTAGCTTTAGGGGACTTTGTTCCAAGGCAATATAAACTACTAATTTAGTAGTTTTAAATTGATTTTATGTGTTCAATATTAATGAACATAAATTAATTTGTATGGTTTAAAAAATATCATCCAATGTGCAAGTTCATATAATATGAAAACATAAAGTTGCATATGTTAACTACAATACTAAACAATATAAAGTTCAATTATAAATAATTTCAACCACATAAATTATATTATATGAAATGTTAAAGTATTACTATGATTTTGCAACTTAATATTGGTTGGACTACAATTTACATATGAAATGATGTTTCATCGCATCAAAACATTATCATTGTGTTGCCAAGGCATTGCAGGGGAATTCACCTTTCTCTGAAGACTTGACCATAAGTATCTATATGTGTGTCTTATGCGAGATATTGTCTCTAAGGATATCACCAGACCAACTCTCTTCTCTCTCTCTCTCTCTCTCTTTCATTTTTCGCTCCAATGTTATTGCTCTCCTCTTTCTTCAATTTCTGCTTCTTACCATCAATACTAAGTTCATTTTCTAGAAACAAAAGAAGATAAAATGCAGAGTGTAAGACATGAACGACAATGAACACTATAATATCAAGTAAATTTGATTATAAATAGTTTATACGACATATACCTCAACATTAAAAATGTCAAAACCATTTTTCCCGAATGCAAGTAAGAAACGTGAACAAATTTTCTTCAGTTGGGCTATAGTGGCAACTATAATGTGGTCAGATGACCTGTATAAATAAAGAAAATAAAATTTCACCATATATAGAAAAGAACACCTCAGTAACTTAGTATTCAACCTTCATGGAAATATTAGGAACAATCATGTCAACTAAGTTATATGCTAAAAAGCTCAAGTTGTAGATAACTTGTGAAAACGAATAATATGTGGTGTGATCTTTACATCTAAACAACAAAGATCTATCAAACAAACATTGAAGACAGAATGAAGCATAGAAACACCATATTCCAAGACATGCAGATGCAAAATGCAAAATCATATATAGGAAATGTTTAGCTAGTTTAAGTTTGGTGTTCACATTTACTCAATTTTAAGGATTTTGTTTTCCTTAATATGGAAAATCTATTAAAATATATAATGTATTTAGAATTGATTTAAACAATATGTATTCAAGTGAATAAGGCTACAGTATTTATATTATACCCAATAAGAAACATTGTCAAAATATTGACAGTATCTGATTGATAAAAATATGAACACAGATATAAACCATACACAGACAATACTAAACTCTTAAAATTTAACATGAATGTGTCCACTAACCTCCAATCATCCACAACCCTCTTCCTCTTGGTCAGAGAAAATAAAAGGTTATGATATCATTTCTCTGCTCATCTATCTTTCAAAAATCTCTCCAGTGTTCAAGTGTAGGCATGAAGAGTCTGAACTGCAAATTCTCTCTAAGGATACCTGAAACCAGTATACCTTGGTTCATTTAGTCATTTCCAATAAACGGTCAAATAAGACAAGTGGGTAATGGAAATTTAAGCTTCCCGGTCTATCTACTCACTCTACAACCATGAATTTTCCTAAAATGAACGTAATCTATCTTCTACCAGCCACTGACATGCTTTAGCCTACCACCCTACCACAAGCTCATACAGCTCTCAAAGACATGGGTTTCTTCTACCGGTTATGGGAAATGGTAGTCATGGAAAATCATACAAGTTCCTTGCAGTGTGAGGAACAATAGAATAATAATAATGGAGAAAGAGACTTTCCCAATGAAAACTACACATTATATCCCTTCCTGTGCATGAGGAATACATGTCTCCCCCAAGTATGTGACAAATTTTCTTCGTTCACATGAGTTTAAGGCAAGCGGCAAATATTTTTAGTAAAGCATGGGAAAAATTAGAGTACTCTACCAAAGGACATGTCTCAAGGACAATACACCCATAGGCCCCTTTTCCTCTTCCCATCTTATGCATCCACAATCCATTTATTTAATAAATAGTGCAAGCACAACACAAGAGAATAATTGGTCGAAAAGGATTTAAACCATATTGAACAATATATATTAATCCAATGGTATCAATATATCGTACATGGATGTAATCACCTCATAAATAGAAGAGTGCCAACACACTCATAACTCTTAAATAGATAAGGATGACAACTCATAGGCTAGCACATATGTTTCCCATCAAGCAACCTTTTGGGTGGTTATTACATTATCCATTCAGTATTGGTTTTGTAACATTTAATCCTAACTCTCCATTGTTGGGTATGTGTTATACTATTTCCACGACTAGTCATGCATGAGGGGGTCAGAGGTGGGGCGATAGCCTCCCTTGTACGTTGTGCCAGGCACAATAGGGGGGTCAAAGGGGGCAGACCCGCCCATGGTTTTGTGCATGGGTTTGCATATGGTTTTGGAGCATGATGGTTTTCTGCCCCTGGTATTTTGTAGATCCGACCAAGGGAACTACGATTATGTTCTAATACAGGGTTAATGGATTTGGGTTTATGTATGCTTCGGCATGTATATATATGTGTGTTGTAACACTAAAATGAATATAATGAAAAATCATGTTGTTTGTCCCGATTTTGGTTCCATGGGAAAATCATTGCGTATATCTATTTTATGTTTTACACTCTCGTTATTATTTATTTTCTATTTTTAAGATTCGTTTGCAGATAATTTCTATACAGGGTTAAAACCTACATTTGGTATCAGAGTTGTTTAGGCTTCAAGTGGATGCCTTTGTTGCTAATGATTTTTTGCTCGGGCCTGTGGTAGACCCTGTTCAGTGGGGGATATGTTGGATCGATTCTTATGGTGAAAGAAGATGGTGAGCAGTGGAAAGATAGAAATTGAGAAATTTAATGGTCAGATTTTTAGGTTGTGGAAGCACAAGGTGGAGGATCTGCTGGTGGATAAAGACCAGTAGATCATGGCAGATCCAAGTACTAAACCAACGAAAATGCCAGATGAAGACTGAAAGAAGTTGGATCAGAAGGCGAAGATCACAATACGGTTGCGTGTCTAAGATTTGGTATTGTTGAATGTATTTGGGGAAGCTACTACGAAGAATTTTTGGTACGAACTTGGGACTTTGTACCAATCTAAATCTCTGGTGAATAAATTGTTCCTGCGGAAAAAGTTGTATAACCTAAGGATGAAGGATGGAGACTCGGTGACAAGGCATCTGAATGCCTTCAATACTGTGGTAAGTTAGTTATCATCTATTGATATTAAAATCTCAGATTAAGATAAGTGCATCATTTTGTTGTGTTCTCTACCAAACTGGTGGGATAGTCTGTTTATTGAAATAGGTAGAAATACAACTACCTTGAATTTTGATGACATTTTCTCAGCCTTGTTGTCAGAGGAAATGAGACGGAGAAATATTCAGGGTCAGAATGGAGATGCCTTATCTGTACGATGAAAGTCCTAGAATAGAAACAAGAATAAGGTTTCGAGTGGGAGATCCAAATCTAGAGGGAGATCTAAATCTCTTGGAAATTTTATAAAGGTGTGTTGGAAATGCAGAAAGGAAGGGCACTACAAAAAGGACTGTAGATCTAAAGCTCCTGAGAAAGGAAAGGGATCTGATGATACTCCTTCTGCAGAGGAAAAACCCACCTCGGATGAAGGTGGGGATGTGTATTTGGCCTCTTCTTCAAATATACATGTATATCATGAGTCATGGTTGATTGACTCGGGTGCATCCTTTCCCTTCACTCCCCATAGGGAGTGGTTCTACGAGTATGAGAAATATGATGGTGGTGATGTCTTGTTAGGTGATGATAGGAAGGCCAGAATTGTTAGACGTGGAAAATTCAAGCTGAAGCTACAAGGTGGAAGGATTAGAACACTTCCTAGTGTTCTTCACATTCCTGCATTGGCCAAAAATCTGATTTTTGTAAGAAATATAGATGATGCAGGTGTAAAAATAGTGTACGAGAAATATACCTGTAAGATGGTTCGGGAGCATTGGTATTAATGCGGGGAGTTCGGATTGGAACTTTGTACAAGCTTCATGCCAACACTATTATTGGTGGGTGTAACAGTTCTGTGGTTCCCAAAAGTGGAGCAGAAATCCTAGCGGTCTCTGGAGAAAAGACCATGCTATTGCATCAAAGGCTTGGACATATTCGAGAGAAGGGCCTTCGGATACTGCATCGAAATGGTATGGTAGAAGGTATGTTTAATAGCTCTCTGGATTTGGATTTCTGTGAACATTATGTATATGGGAAGAAGAATCGGGTGAGTTTTCCTTCTGTTGCTAAGAGGGCAAACAAGATATTAGAGCTTGTGCACAGTGATGTGTTTGGACCTGTGTCGGATCCATCATCGAGTAAGTCTTTGTACTATGTTTCATTCATAGATGACTTCTCAAGGAATACATGGATATATTTCTTGAGGAAGAAATCTGAAGTCTTTGACAGATTTAAAGAATTTAAGGCTCTGGTAAAAAACCAAACAGAGAAGAAGATAAAGGTGTTGAGGACAGATAATGGTGGGGAGTTCTGCAAGAAGGAATTTGAAGAGTTATGTAAGAAGTGTGGTATATCATAGCAAAATACTACTCCATACACACCTCAGCAAAATGGAGTTGCAGAAAGAATGAACAGAACGCTGATGTAAAATGCAAGAAGCATGCTCAGTGGTACCGGGTTAGGACAAGAATTATGGGCAGAGGTAGTGGAGACTGCATGTTACTTGGTTAACAGATCACCTTCATCAATGTTGAAGGATAAGACTCCACATGAGGTGTGGACTGGCAAGAAACCCTCTCTTTCACATCTGAGGGTATTTAGATGTGTTGCATATGTACATGTTCCAAAGGAGAAAATGAGCAAGTTGGATAATAAATCTGAAAGGTGCATCTTTATTGGGTATAAGGATGGTTTAAAGGGTTACAAGCTTTGGAACCCGGAAACAAGGAAGGTTGTGTACAGCCAAGATTTGGTGTTTAGAGAGGTAAAAGATGTTGTTAAACATGAAGTCCTACCAAAGGAACCTAAGAAGATAGAGTTTGAGCTAAAAGAGGATGAATCAGACTCTACAACAGAAGAAGACATAGAAGAGGAAGAGCCACAAACTCCAGCTATGAAAAGATCAGTTCTGGAATTTAATATTCCTACTTAGCCCAAGCTAAGAGGAATATTAAATTTTGTTTCATTTTCTGTTGATTGAATAAATGAACCAAGGAGGAGATGTAAAACCCCTGAAAATAATGAATAAATCCATGCCTATGTAAACAGAGACAAATCTAGGCCATTTAAAATAAAAACTTGCAGGTGTGAATGGGTTTGAGCTATGAGACTGGGTCAACCTTGACCAAATCTATAGCGCAGTCTAGATACAATGTACCTCATGGAGGGACAGCTCAATTCTAGAAGGAGGCCCCTCATGTGAAAGGAGCTAATTCATCAAGGTGGTTTAGGGTTTTCCAAAGCTCTCATCTTATAAAAGGAAGGGGAATTCTCAAGAGAAGGTTGTTGATGATATTTGATTTTTATGTCTGTTTAGACAATTTGAATCCTCTTGGCTGTTTAGTAGAGACTTGTGAGGATTTCCTGTTTACGGGATTCTCTCTCCTTCAATTGAGTTTCTCTTGGAGGGTATTGTGCTTCTCTTCCACTATCAGGAATATGGCCAAGCTCCATATCCCTTAGACAGCGTAAATCTTGTTGGGATTTACTTGTTTCAGTGAGGTGCAGCAAGTGGAGGCTAGATCTACTCAGATCTAGATTGTATTAGTGCCTCTTCTTAGTGAGTGTGTCTTTTAACCTCCTGGAAGAGTGTATTAGTTTTTGAGCTTAATATCTTGATCTAAGCATCAGTCCAACCTGTTCTTCAAGATTACAGTGCATTTTTTCCTCTTGGACTCCGTTATTTCCAATTGCAGAGTTGCAGGGTATTCTGGCATTCAGTTGGAGAAGAGATCTCTAGTGTAAAGGAGTCTTCCTTGCACTGTGATGATCCATGGATTTGCCATCCAATCCATGTATGTTTTATATCTGATTCATTACTGCATATAATTCATAATTTCTGAATCATTCTAGAGATCTATTGCATTAAAATTCAGATCTACTTCTGTTCGTTCATGTATTGCTGAAAACCTCAAGGGGGATGTATAATAAAGACATTTCTACATATGGATCTATTGTAGATCTAATTTTTTATGTAATATATTTCTCTAGATCTAAGTTTTAAGCTACTTCTATAGTATACTGTTTTTTTCAGATCTAGATCTTCAGATCTAGATCTTCAGATCTAGATCTTCAGATCTAGATCTGCAGATCTGCACTTTTATGCAGTGGATCTCATGAAACCCTTGGCGGGTTATTCTCTGTGATGTATAAAGGAGCTTAATCTCCATTTTTCTTCATCCTTTCATGAAATGAACTCAAAATCTGATATTAAAACTCTTTTTCATTCAAACCCTTCAAAAAATCACGCATTCAGTGCTTCAGTAAATTTCTGTTGAGTCAAGTCATGGGGTTTGGGCATTTTTAAGCCATATCAAGAGTGGGAGATCTATTTAACATAGCTAGAATCATTTGTTTTTGCTGAAATTTTGTATGTAAGTCTCTTATGACCTAATATAAGGGATCCCACCATATTTTTCCATTATTTTTACACACATCTCTGAAATTGACGTTTTTAGGGCTAAAATAGCTGCTTTTCCCCATCTTTTGTGGGTAGAATAGATCATACTTATTTATTCTATACATAAAATCGATTTTAAAGTGTTTCTTGACACATACCATGGATTAATAGCTTTTTTCAGCTCCATAATTGTGTTTACATATTGTTGCAGTCCCATTATTAGGAATTTTCCAGCCATTCTAGGTGTGAGAGGCTTGTTTTTCTCAACTAGTTTTCTTGGTTTCTGATTTCCTCTTATATTTGGATCTTATATTATCATATCTAAGAGATATAAGGTCTAATATTTTTTTCTATAGCATACATTGCTGAAAAATGTGTTTTTTAGGCATGCCTTGATAGCAATCCCAATTTCAGGATACTATAGTGGTATCAAGGCATATTTCTTGGCTCAGCCTATGAGTCTCAGCCTAAGAAGATAAAATTAGATTAGAATGATGAAGAATATGATATTTCTCTCATCATTTTTCAGATCCAGAAATGACCTCCCCCAGGAGGTTAAGCAGATGAAGAGTTTCAATGAAACTCCTAAAGGGTTTCAAGAAGAGGAAGAGCCATGCATTTCCTATTCTCAAATAGGAGAAGACAAGAGGCATAGAGGACACTTGGAATCTGAGATTATAAGTGAATACAAAGCTAAATATAGAGCCTCCAAGGAGACTCTAGCTTTACCTAAGTTCATTTAGCTAGAGGAAGAGAGAACCTCACCACCACTTGAGGAAGCATGTACCCGCGTTGTCACAACCTTGGAGGAGAAGCCTTCATATTCAGCAATGGAGGCGGAAAATATAGTTGAGAAATGAGCTCTTGCTTCTACATCTCACCAAGGTATGCTTGAATTTCCATCTCTTGTCACTTCAGCAAACCATATGAAGGGATCTACACATTTGCATGTTGTCGATTTAGAGAACCAAAGTTTCACTGCGTTGTGCAAAGGAAGCGATGAAGAGAAGAGGACCCATGCCCTATGGGAGCATTCACATGACAGCTTCATTAATGAAGAAGAGGAGGAAGGAATGGTAGATAGTAGACATCTTGAAGTGAGAAACCCTTTCTCCTTTCTAGATGACACTTTCTCAATGAGCACTCCCCAGCTCAAAGAGAAACTTCTACCTGCAGCAGTTCCAAGACCCCACTGGTTTTGGAAGACCATGCATGAGGATGAGGTCTCATCAAGAGATCCCATGAAAGGTGCACTTCAACATTTCATGGAGTGCAAAGTTCTTCAACAGCCTGAGGAGGCTCTTTCCTTCTCACACTTGGATCTTCATGGATTTGAGGAGGAACATATAGATGATGGAGGACATCTTCGAATGGATAACATCTCTCATGTTTGTGTTGGACACTCCCTGAGCCACACACATCATGATGGGAGGTTTTTTCCTACCACCTATTTGGGTCCTTATGGGGTCAAATTGATCCTTGAGAAGATTGCATTTCAACACCCCATGAAATGCAAAAGAAGAAATCTGATTTGGGAGAATGATAGTCTTCCTTGGGAGAGTGCTAATGAAGAACATGATGGTAGGAACCCACATGTGTATGGATGGATGTGGATGGTAAGCAAGAAGCTGGAAAGCTACTTGCATATCTATGATACCGGGTAGCAGGAGGCTTGGCTGCGCTAGTTACTTTTGAAAGAGTTTGGTCATCATCCCCTTTCCAAGGGTATGTGGCAGGATACTTGCATCATGGGGCAGCAAGGTGTATGGACACATTGTGTTGACATAACATTCTTCATGTCAATCACCATGTTTTCACTACATGATTTTGATGATGGGATTATAAGGAAGCAGCAAAAGATTTTGTTGCTTGGGATGTTCTTGGGAGAGCAAGGGCACATTTTCTCTCACAGTTTTCATGATGTTGTAGGAGTAGAAGGTGGCACTATCACAGTACAAAGGGGCTACTCCTTGGCCTTAGATTTTGAAGAGGTACTTTCCCATGGGAGAGACTTCTTACATATAGAAACATTATGGGAGATGCCTTTGACATTCTACATGTCAAATATTGGAGCCATGAACTGGGTGGAGCCTATTTGCATAGGCCAACATCGTTGCCACTTTGGAGCTAGGGTTTATTGATGGAGTATCCCTAGGATCACTTTACACTTGATGCACTTGATGGGCAAAGAGGAGGTAAGGAATATGAGGTAGTATATGGGGACATCTATTACTATGGTGTACTCTTCTTGTCTTAGGTTTCCAAGCATGAGGGAGAGGATTTACAGGCAGCACTTGGTTCATTTCTCTTCAGGGTAGTGTGCCAAACTACTATGGAGGATCCATTCATGGATCTATGTGTCTTCTTACTTCAAAAATATGGTGAGAACTTTGTTTGTGCAACACAATATTTGCATGTTCTTACCATCTCTTGGTAGTGCATTGCTCCAAAAGTAAGCAAGCTCTTGATTTTTCTCCATGACCAATGTTGGGCCAAACCATATGATGGAGACAACCATATCTTCTGTGGCCTTGGGAAGATGATTTTTCATTACATTTATGTTCAATTGATTCATATGATTAACCATTTATTAAGAAACAATTTGCCATGTATTTTTCTGAAGCAGCAGTTTGAAAAAATGCGCTGTGACTACATGGGAAACTGTTGGTACTTCCTTGCACCACATGAAAACTTCAGTATTTCCTTCATATTGATGTTGATCATGACCTATTTTTCTGATATTTTTCTTATCTCTATTGAGAGCATGATGGGGAGAGGAAGATAGAATGGGGTAGGGTATTTTTTCTACCATGTACATATTTTCAACCCACCTACTTTGCAGGAGCACAAGGTGGAGGAAACTTTTCTGGAGTTTCCATGGTGGGAGGTGACTCATTTTGTATGGGTGATTGCTTGGGACAAAAATAATTTGGTACAAAGGCTATATTGTGGGCCGCAATATTTCTTTTTCTTGGGACAAAAATAATTTGGTACTCGTCAAAAGTTTTTAAAAGGTCCATGACATCGTTTCGATAGGCTCTAAGTCTGGGATGATTTGTCTTATACTCCCCATTGACTTGCCTAATGACTAACTCTGAATCCCCATACGCTTTGATTATTTTTGCTCCTAACTTCTTCAACAATCGTAAGCCTAAGAGAAGGGATTCATATTCCGCTATGTTATTAGAACACTGAAAGTTTAATTTGCAGGAAATGCTTTCTGTGTGGTTGTTTTCAGTGTTGCAAATCCAGACCCCTGCACCAGTGTTAGTTCTAGTGCATGACCCATCAAAAGACATACTCCACAGAGGAATATTTTTGATTTCGTCCGTTTGGTGTCTATTCTCTCCAACTAAAGTGCTTTTGGATGTTTCTTGAATATCAGCACTTACTTGGATTTGTTTCAACTTCGCAAGTTTTTCGTTGTGTTGAGGGTGGTTTTCTTGATTGTCCAGGTTTAAGAGAAATGGACACATGACTTGTAGCTCAAGGCCTGTGTTGGTTTTGCTAATATTTTCAAATGCAGCAAACTGTTGTGACACTGATGTGTTTTGTTCCTCCTCCTCCCTATCAGCCATTAGTTCATTTAAAGTGACTTGTTCACTGAATGTTTCATCATTAAACAGAATACAAGAATCAAGGCCTGTATTTACAGAATATAGAGGAGAGTTTTCTGGTTTGTCTTGGCTGGTAACTGTGTATTGCATATGGGATTCCCTGTAAAGTCTTCTGGTCTGATTGAAAACAGGGATATTCGCATAGGTCATGTCCATTTGCATAGTCCCTTGTAACTTAGCCCCCCAAGATCTCGATAATAGCATTCCATACTTTGGGGGCACATCAGCCACAACAATATCCATTACTAAGAATTTGGTTGGAATCTGGGCTAAGTTAACACAGAGGTCTTTAATTAATCCCAAACATTTTACTCTGTCGGAGTCAAAGGAGTAAAGGTCTTTGTAAGGTCTGGTGATTTCAAGGCCTAAGCTTTCCATGACAGATTTGGGCATTAAATTATGAGAAGCCCCAGAATCATGCATAGTGTTATGCAAAATATTTTCATGAACATTTAAACTCACATACAGGGGAGGAACAAGTCCCTTTTGATATCTACCTTCAATATTAGGACCAAATATGAGCTCTGGTTGGTCATCATTAATATTGATTGTGTCATTATTATCTTCAATATTTAAAGCCTTCAAAATTTGGGTCCTATATACATTCTGGGCAGCTAACTCAGTCAAGGGAACAGAGATTTTGATCTTTGACATTTCCTGCTCTAGGCTAAAAGGAATTTGGTTCTTTGAAGAACTTGTCTCAGCCTTACAAGCTGCTAGTCTATCAGCAACAACAGCTTGCTGATTTGTTCTATTTACATTTGACAAAATTGTTTTGAAAGGAGTACTAGCTGAAGTGTTAGTACTACTAAGGTCTGCACTTTGTTTTTCATTTTTTTGAGTGCCTTTCTTTTTACCATTATCAGAATTCACAGCTATTGTTTTGTCCTTTTTTTTGACAACTTTAGGCTTGGTTGCAGTGTTGTTTTGTGAAGATTTGTCAGAGGTTTTGGTGTTGGGAGTTTCTTGACTAGTTTTGCTTCTAAGGTCATATTCTCTTTGAGACTCTATGATGACATTTTCCATGTCTTGATAATAATTTTCATCATCATCTCTTTTGTCATCATAAGGTGTGTATAGACCTCGTTTTATATCACAATGAATCTCAAAGTCATCATTATCTACCCCCAGCATGTTGATATCATCTTCCTCTATTATCTGATATGTTTCCTCAACCTCACTTACATAGTTTTGATCAAAGGGAGGAGTGATCTGTTGATCATCTTCCCTAGGTCTGTTTGGAGGTTGGTTCCTTCTAAAATTCTGATTCTGGTTCTGATTTATATTTTGAGGAGCATTTTGGTTTTGGCTTGCTTTTTCTCTCTTAATTATAATCATCTCTTTCATCATCTCCTCCATCATTCTCTCCATCTTTGGGTTGGAAGTAGAAGGTGTGTTTTCCTCTCTAAAAGACACTCTCTTCTAATTTTTCATTCTTGCTCTCTTCTCCATTAAGTTTACTTCCACAGCAAGAGCTCCTTTTTGAATCTCTTCAAGAGTTGCAGGATCTCTCTCTCTCAGCTGATAGGCCATCTCGAGGTTGAACCCTTCAGGAAACTTGTTTAAATATGAGCCCTGTGGAGGTTTTAGATTTGGGGAAAGGGCATTATACACACTTTTAAATCTAGTGCAATATGCTTGCACACTTTCCCTAGTGTTCCTATGGAGGTTCTTGTAATCAGAAATGACTTGGAGAGGATTCTTCTTTACTTCCCATTTGTTTAAGAATGTCTAATGGAAGGCTTGGAGATCATTGATACTATGGGGAGTTAAGCCTTTGAACCATTTTCTTACTTCTCCCCCTAGACTCTGAGCAAATAATATAAGCTTGACAGAATCATCATCAATTTCATTTCTGTTAAAATAGTCATTTATCTTATCCACATGTTGTGATGCAGTTGTAGCATTTCTAGCATCATACAATGGAATTTTGGGCTGATAGTCCTGTGGAAGATTGAATAATGGTAAAGGAAGGACTAAGGAAGCATACCATGCTGCCATGATATGTGGTAGGGGTGGATTCACAAGAGGTGGATTAAAAAAAGGAAAAGTGGGCTAAAGTGGAGTGGTTTGGATAGTGAATGGAGGATGAAGAGATGTGGATGGAACAGCAGTAGATTGTTGAGCTGATCTTGGATGAGAGACACCTAAATTGTGAAGGAAATGTAAATTAGGAGGTGTTGCTTCTCTACTACCAGGATGTTCACTTGTTTCAGGAGATGAAAGTGAAGACTCAGAATCTAGCTGAGTTATATCATCAAATGACCTAGTTCTAAAGGGATTTACTAAGTCAACTTGTGATAGTTGTAGAGCTGAAATATTTTCGGGAACTGAATTAACTCTCAAGGGTGATCTGAAAACAGTTGATAATTTAATCCTAGGAGACTTCCTAAGGATACTTTTTGGGTTATCAACTATCTCAGGTTGATCAGGGTCAGGATAGGCTCTAGTGTGAATCTTTCTAGGAGCCACTATGCTGTGTTTTTCAGACCCAAATAAACAAGAAAGTTCAACCAGGTATGACAGTATTTAAAAGGTCAACTAATTTGTTTACACAAATTTTTAATCCTACAGTCCTCTAACTGAGTTTGAATTATATTATAATGATAAGGGCTCTTCCCAGTGGAGTCTTAAGGTTTGTTCAGGATTGTGGAGTCACCAAGTGGAAATTTTTAGCTCTTTTTCAGAGGTAAAAGGTTTTATGGTCCACCACCATGTTTATTGGATACCAATCTGAAATATTTTTGGGTTTTTTGAGTTATTTTTCAGTCCTATTGGTTGTTAATAGTGTGCTAGGTCTGTTTCAAAACTTAGCTACGGTTATGAGACAAAGACAGTCTACTCTTATGGCTAAGCTGGCTGATTTTTCAAGGTTAGATAAAGCCTTATGAGAATCCTAGGGTTTGCCTACTTTGTCACTGATTCAAACAAGTTTTACAATGATTACCATTGCTTGATAGTGCTTGAAAAGGCTGCTTTTACTGACAAGGTTTTATGAAGTTTTTAAGGGGAACTAAGAGGAAAATTCAACTCAGTTCCCCAGCGGAGTCGGCAGAAATGTTAGCATCCTATAATTAGAAAGATTGGCAAAATTCAAACTACAGGGAGAACATCGTTTCAACCACTTTGGGATTCTAGGATCTAGCCCTCCTGAATCCAGAGAGGGATCTCTCCAATAAGTGCAAAGATGGATTTGTCTCTGAAGTTTGGGGTAATGATGTTAGGCTAGTTATGAAGGCCGAGGGTTTGTTTTGTTTTTTGGATGGTTAAGCATGATTATTATTTGAGGTGGAAAGTTCTAAATGCAAAGAGTTTCAAAGGGGAGAATTTGCAAGCAAATAGAACAAGCTTTAGCCAAGAAGATAGATAATTGCAGGTTTTAGTCCATTGGGCTATGGAGTCATAATAGTGTTTAATTGAAATAGCAAGAGGCAAGAGTGGTCCATGGGGCAAGGAATCTATGTCTAAGGATCTCTTTAAAGTTTGATTTATGGAATGAAATGAAACAATAAGAAGGGGAATTAAACAGATGAAGAACAAAGAGCAGCCTAAGATCAGGTAAGTACTTCTAAACTAGCCTTCTTTTGACATACACTTAAGAAAGACATAAAAGTAATCTAAGATCATTTAAGTACTTCTAAACTAGCCTACTTTTGATGCACTTTTCATAGAAAAACATTTAAAAACAAAGGGAAACTTGAATTCAACTATTGGAGAAGAAACTAGCGGGCCGGGCTCACCACAAATCCTCTCCTAGCTCTGCTCTACTTGGTAACTTTCAAGAAAAACACAAAGATAACAAAGAATGGCCTAAGATCTGGTAAGTGCTTCAACACTAGCCATCTTTCAACACATTCCAAGGGAAACATTCAGACAGTCTTTGGGGATAAAACTAGGACCAGGGCACACCATATCTTACTTAGTTCATCTCTACTTAATATATACTGAAAATAACATTTAAGAATAATGTTTAGCTAAGACAGGAGGATGAGGGGACACCAACATTCCTACTGCTTAAACTGAATTAAATCATTCCTAAATAACACATATTTGGAAGAAAACATGTAGATAAAGATTTTCAGTCAAAGAAGGGTACTAATATATAGTAGGTCCTAACTCTATGCGTGTTGTTCTTTATAAGAGAAGATGAACACAGTGAAAACAGAAATAAAATAAAAATTCACAATAATAAATAACATCACCGTCGACATAGACCAGGATCCCATAAATCAGCTTGTATTGATGCTCCAAACCAGTTACAGCTCTAAGTCCAATGCTTTAGTTTAGCAATCATCTACACTTCCCAGACTAACTTGTCTATCACAAGCAGAGCTCCAAGAGCTAGTGAACACTATTTACAATCAGAATTTTCAGCTCAAGTATATTTCAAAGTTTTGTGACCAACTCAACCAACCCCTCTCTCATCTTCTCCAGTAGTATTTATAGAAGAATGAGGAGGTGGGATCTGATAAAAGATCTCCCAAGATAATTAATACAGATTAATGACTTCTCGGCCCTTGTGGGGCTCAATGGAGAAGTTTACAGATGTTTTTTATCTGTATTAATTGTTTTACATCTAAGATTAAGCTCGATGGGAGCTTTGTTGACTTTGGAGGCTCTGTGTTATATTAAAGTAATTTTGCTAATATTTTTTCATTAAGTTTATTTGCAGAATTAACTCTCTGGCTGCGCTGAGGAAAATATCTGATCTTGATCAATAACTTCGACCTCTGTTTGAATGCTTTGAGGCACAGGTGGCACTGTGGTAGCTGGGAGGAATCAATTTGCCTCAAATGTGGCGGTGGAGGCCTTCTCTCTGATAAAACACTTTGATTTCCTTTTAACTATGTCTTAATTGGGAGGATTAGGCTTTGGATAATAAATCTTAGCCGTAATCCCCCCAGATCTGTCTTCAATCTTCTGCTCTGGTGTTTTTCTGTCTTCGACACTAATGCTCTTCGTTTGTGATTCATTTACTATGTTTTATTGGTGTGCAGTTCTGCGCAAGGATCGTGAGGCATCAGTGCCTTTGGAGTATTGACGAGGCGTGGAAATTTGAACCCATGGATGGCTTCCTTTTAAAGAATTGAAGGCATGAGAATTAAACCCCAACCTTCGACCTTTCTTCAGTATATAATGGAAAAACCATATAATCACCCTTACCGAATAATATATCCAGACTTCAAAACTTTTGATAAAACCAAGCTGTATAACCATTTCGGGTCATAAAAGGGACTTGCCGACGTCAGGGTGTTTGTGACCCGAAATGTTTACGAAATCCGCTTTATAAAGCTCCCCAGGTCTGGATTTCACGACCATGCGAGCAACTGAACAAGACCCACTCAAATCCGCTGCTGCCACGTGGATGTTGACTAGGCGTTGGGACCACCAATTCTGTGGGACCGCTGACTGCTGTCGTGGCCATGGGGACCAGGGCGACTGATTGTGGGTCGTTTATCTGCAGATCAAATCAACGGTGGGGATTTTTTGATAAATGCGTCGTACCTTAGTTCATCCCCTGAGCTCCTTTTTTAGTGCGGTCACCATCTGATGAGCCAGCCTCAGATCGGACGACATACGCCAATATCGCGCTGAGCCCTTAGTCAACATTTAACGCGCGGGGAGGGCAGTATCTCCAAACCGCTTAAGGCCACATGTCAGCTCCTAGCATGTGTCGCACTCGAATTGGAAATACCGCTCACCCCACAAAGGCGGTGCGATCAAAACTGCTCCGGCTTTGTATAGTGAGTGACCGTTGGTTAAACCGGGGTTAGCACCCTACTGCTCATTCACTTTGGTCCATTAAACTTAGGTTCAAACCTCGAACTCTTTAATATGATAGAAAAACATTTAAACACCTGCACAATACAAAACTATGTTATAAAATCTTGTGTTATTTGGTTTTACTGCTTCAGAGGGTATGGGGAGGAGCGTGGCTGTTGGATCGTACGATCGGGCCATCACAATCAGAGGTGGAGAAAAGAACATTAAAAATGCTCCCAAAGGAGAAACCCGATGTGATAAGCACCCGATGGGTCTAGCACCTGGTTCTAGCACCAGGGCATATAATGGGGAAGTGGTTCAGGACTTAGCCCAAGGGGGTTTAAGTCTACAACATAAAAAGGAATTTTTTGTGAAAATTTCCATGTTTTACAATGGTTTTGGGGGTTTTGGTATAGTTTAAAAATGAGTTTTAAACTAGGTAAAAAATGATTTTCATGAATGGAAGAAGGGGAAACATGAAAATAGAAGAGTTTTATGGAGGAAAAGGGGGGCAAAATGGAGGTTATTTTTCTTAATGGAGGAGGGGGAAATGGATGATTTTGCAGCAGTATTTCCTCATGAAATCAGCAGAATTCCAGAGTATAAAATGGGCACAGTAGGGAATATTTTGGATAGAGGCATGAGGCCTTCAAGAGTCTTCAAGAGCCAACACTTTTTTGCAATAAAATTTTTTCCTTGAAGGCTCCAAAAAATGATTTAGCCACTTTTTGGTATAACAAATTTCATAGGTGGCTAACAGTGGCTCCACTTGGGGATGGTGCCTTCTTGAAGGCATCAAGAACTTCAGACTTGCATTCTCTGGGAGGCTGATCAGTGCCTCATCCATTGGGCTGCCTTTCTTTCCTTGAATGATCTTCTTTGCTCTGAAAACATATTAGCAGCCATAAAAACAATGGATCTTTCATCAACAAGCTTTCTACCTACCCAATCCTACAGATCTAACATTTTTTCTTCATTAAAGTGCACTTGGATTGGCAAACTCTTTTACAAAATTTTATTCTTTTGAAAGCAAGAAATCTAATCTATTTCTACTCCTTATTTCTCCATGGACTCAGATTAAACAGTTGAGCCCATATGATTCTCTACCTAATCTACTATCTGTCGGGATTAAACTGTCCAACAAATTTTTATTCTCTACATTCTACAACAGAAATTTAAAAGCATACAAGTCAGGATTGAACAGTCCAACTTGTTGCTAATCTATGGCATAAAAAACAAGTTGCACATAGATCTTATTTTACAGAAAATTAAAACAAAATGGAAGGCTTAGGATCTAAACTTTCAAAGCATTTCCTTCATCTTTTTTATAGCTCTGTTTTGACTTTTGTTTTGAGTTGTCTTTCCTTTGTCAACTGGTTCAGATTTTTAGCTAATTGGAACCAGATTTACATATTTTTTGACTCAGAAATTGAAACAAGATTGAGTCATTCTCTTTGGAAACTTAGGTTCATATTTTGAGCATGTTTGAACCTTTAATTTCTAACCTAAATTATCTACTGATAAGCCAAGATTAAACAGTTTGGAAAATCGAATTCACTATCCTATCAGCAGAAAATTTAAAACTAATTAGTCAAGATTAGGTTGTTTGACTAACTAGAAGTGTGTTCTTTAGGAGTAGCATTTGAGCTTGCACACTTTCATATTTGTTTCTCTTTTTGGTATGGGGCTATACCTTTCTTGTTTTTACAATCTACCCTCTTTTCTTTCTTTCTTTGTTTTTGTATTTTTGATGTTTATAACTTTGAATGCAATGATGGATGAAGTATTTACAATGAGAAAAAAGATAAAAATGCTTCCAGAACATAACATGGATCAAGAGAAGTAATGCTTAAGCATCATGCCATTGACAGGACCCCCAAACAATTTTGCTCCATTCAACTCTTGCAAGAAATAGGCATTATTACCAGCAACTGAATGAATAGAGTAAGGGCCAAGCCATAAATTGTCAAATTTTCCATGCTTGCCCTTGTCTTCCCTCCTTGAGTCCCACTTTAAAACTTTGTTCCCAATTTTAAAATTGTTGGCCTTTGTTATTCTATCAAAAAGCTTTTTAATGCTATCCTACTTCTGTAATGCTTTGTTATAAACTTCCTCCCTGGTTTGCTGAAGATGAATGGTCTGATTTATTCTTCTGATCATGTCATTATCTTCAGTTTGAAACTCTTGAATCAACTTCATCATTGGTATACCAAGGCTGGTTGGAAAAATTACATCAGTACCATGCACAAGCTGGAAAGGTGACATACCAATAGATTTCTTCAAAGTCAATCTGTCAACCCAAAGTGCATGAACTAGCTTTGTGTGCCAAGACTTTTTGTTGTCCTCCAACAGTTTCTTGATTATGTTCACTAAACTCTTGTTTGAGGATTCTGCAAGTCCATTACCTTGAGGGTAATAGGCCGTGGAATGCCTCAATGTTATTTTATATTTGTGACAGAATTCAACCATCTCCTTTCATCCAAATGATGTTGCATTATCAGTGATGATCTTGGTAGGACAGCCAAACCTAGAGAGAATATTATTCTCCATGAATTTTATAATAACAGAATCATTGTCTTGCCTACAAGGAATGGCTTCTATCCACTTAGTGAAATAGTCTGTCGCAGTGAGAATCCATCTATGCTGGGTAGAAGATGGTGGATGGATTTCTCCTATGAAGTCAAGTCCCCACTGTTGAAAAGGGGCTTCAATAGTGATTGGATGCAGAGGTAGGGGTAGAAGTTTTCTTTTGCCTTCAAAAATTTTAAATTTATGATAGGCAATGATCATCTTGTGTATATCAGGAAAAAGAGTAGGCCAATAGAAACCAGCCCTCAAAATTTTGTTGGTTGTTTTCTTCCAGTATAAATTACCTCCACACTCTCCTTCATGGAACTCATTCTTAACCTTCTTTGCATCATACTCAGGCAAACATTTAAGCAATCCACCACTTGCATTTTTCCAATAAAGACATCTATCTATAATCCAATAGTTTATAGCTTTTAAATTTAGGAATCTTGCCTTTGTATTTTTCAAACCAAGAGGTGTATTCAAATTAAGCAAAACATAAATAATATCAGCATACCAAGAGGAATTCATGAAATGGTCTTCAACAATGGGATTTGAGATTTCCTCTTGTTCATCCAAAGCATTAATCATATTAATATCAAGAACTTTGAAATTTGATTCAGCCATTAATCTAGCTAGACCTTGGCCTTTGATGAGTTTAGTGGGCTTTATCTCTAAATCATATTCAAGAATAACATCAATCCACTTACCTCTCTTACCATATGGGTCCTGTGTTAGAATGTCTTTAACAACTGAGTTTGGGACAAAGGCAATGATGTGTGAGTGAAGGATGTATACTCTGAAGTCTTCCAAAGCTTTAACCAAAGCAAAAGCTTGCTTCTCCATAATGTTATACTTCAAAGGGGCATCCCTCAATGCCTTGCTAAAGAATGCAATAGGCTGCTCTTGTCCTTGTTGATTTTTCTGTAAAAGGACAGCAGCTATGGTATGTTCTGATGCAAACGAAAAAATATAAAAATATTTTGAAAAATCAGGACTTATTAGAATTCGTGTTTTGGTTAACGCTTGCTTCACCAACTCAAAGGACTTCTTTTCTTCCAAGTTCCATTTTACCCCTTGCTCCTTCTTCAACATGTTTGTGATATTCCTAAGGAGCTCAGCTAAGTCGGGGATTAACCTTCTCAAAAAGTTAATCTTTCCAATGAAAGATTGCAACTCCTTGATGTTTCGAGGATGAGAGATTTGCGATATGGCCTCAATCCTTTTGGGATCTATCTTAATACCCTCTTCTAAAATGATGTGCCCAAGAATTTTACCTTCTCGGAGCCCAAATAGTGTTTTCTTAGGGTTTAAATATATCCCAAACTTCCTGCATCTCCCGAAGACTGTTCTTAAATGTGCTAAGTGCTCTTCATTTGTCTTTGAAAACACATTAACATAATCAAGGTATATAATGATGAAGTAGCCTAAGTCTTCATAGAATGCTATGTCCATGGCTCTCTGAAAATATGCTCCAGCATTCATTAGACCAAAGGGAATTTTCACATACATGAAAGTTCCCCATGGTGTAGTAAAGGTTGTCTTTAATTGATCAGCAGGGTGAACTAAGATCTGATTGTACCCTGAGTAGCCATCAAGCAAAGAAACTCTTCTAGACCCTACCACCCTTTGTAAAATATGACCCATCTTAGGTAAAGGGTAGTTGTCCTTTAATGAAGCTTTTTTTAAGTCTCTAAAGTCTATACAAAGCCTGATCTCTCCAGTTTTCTTCCTAACTGACACCAGATTAGATACCCACTCAGAATACCTAATAGGGACAATAATGCCAGCTTCATACATTTTCCTGATTTCCTTCTCAACCAGAGGAAGCTGAACAGGGTTTATTCTGCACAGTTTCTGTTTGAATGGTTTTTTGTTTTCCTGAGAGGGATTTTGTGTTGTATTATTTCAGTGTCATAGGATTTAAGATATTCGTAACTCCACGCAAAAACATCAAAAAATTCTTTAAACAGCCTTAAGTATTTGAGTTTAATGTGAGCTGGTAAAGTTTTAGACAGTTTAATCATTTTCGGTTTAAGTTCACTCCCTATATTGCACTCTTCCACTTCGGTCTCTACAGGTTCCAGTTTTGGCTTCCTGGCCACATCGTTAAAATCAAAAAATTCTTCTAAAGGTGCCAGGCCGTTTGGCAAACTTTCATCTTTAGAGTGCAGGGTTTCTAAATCCTCTGTTTCTAAATCTGCAGTCAGTTCTATTTTATTTTTAAGTTTTCTAGATAGAAGATTAATATTTACAAGATTAGGAGACATCTCTTCTTCACCAAGAAAATTTTATTCACTGCAGTCTGTATCATAATCTGAGTCTGAACTGTTTAGTTCGAATTCATTTCTGAATTGCATGAAGTCTTCTATTTGTTTGTCTCCGTCAAACACCTGCCAATACTTTTCATTACCAGGCACGGCTGGTCTAAATTTTATCTGAGTTGTGCAATTTTTGGTTTCATATGGCGTTAAGCATGTTCTAGCTGCAAAGGCTAGATTGTGGGCCGCAATATTTCTTTTTCTTGGGACAAAAATAATTTGGTATTCGTCAAAAATTTTTAAAAGGTCCATGACATCGTTTCGGTAAGCCCTAAGTCTGGGATGATTTGCATTATACTCCCCATTGACTTACCTAATGACTAACTCTGAATCCCCATATGCTTTGATTCTTTTGGCTCCTAACTTCTTCAACAATCGTAAGCCTAAGAGAAGGGATTCAAATTCCGTTGTGTTATTAGAACACTAAAAGTTTAATTTGCAGGAAATGCTTTCTGTGTGGTTTTTTTCAGTGTTGCAAATCCAGACCCCTGCACCAGCATTAGTTCTAGTGCATGACCCGTCAAAAGACATACTCCACAGAAGACTAATTTTGATTTCATTTGTTTGGTGTCTGTCCTCTCCAACTAAAGTGCTTTCGTATGTTTCTTGAATATCAGCACTTACTTGGATTTGTTTCAACTCCGTAGGTTTTTCACTGTGTTGAGGGTGGTTTTCTTGATTGTCCAGGTTTAAGAGCAATGGACACATGACTTGTAGCTCAAGGCCTGTGTTGGGTTTGCTAATATTTTCAAATGCAGCAAACTGTTGTGACACTGATGTGTTGTGTTCCTCCTCCTCCCTATCAGCCATTAGTTCATTTAAAGTGACTTGTTCACTGAATGTTTCATTGTTAAACAGAATAAAAGAAGCAAGGCCTGTATTTACAGAATACAGAGGAGATTTTTGTGATCTGTCTTGGCTTGTAACTGCGTATTGCATATGGGATTTCCTGTAAAGTCTTCTGGTCTGATTGGAAACATGGATAGTCGCGTAGTTCATGTCCATTTGCATAGTACCTTGTAACTTAGCCCACCAAGATCTTGATAATAGAATTCCATACTTTTGGGGCACATCAGCCACAACAATATCCATTACTAAGCATTTGGATGGAATTTGGGCTAAGTTAACACAAAGGTCTTTAATTAATCCCAAACATTTTACTCTGCTGGAGTGAAAGGAGTAAAGGTCTTTGTAAGGTCTGGTGATTTCAAGGCCTAAGATTTCCATGACAGCTTTGGGCATTAAATTATGAGAAGCCCCGGAATCATGCATAGAATTATGCAAAATCTTGTCATGAACGTTTAAACTCACATAAAAGGGAGGAACAGGGCCCTCTTGATATCTACCTTCAGTATTAGGACCAAAGATGAGCTCTGGCTGGTCATCATTAATATTGATTGTGTCATTATTATCTTCAATATTTAAAGCCTTCAAAATTTGGGTCCTATATACATTCTGGGCAGCTAACTCAATCAAGGGAACAGAGATTTTGATCTTTAACATTTTCTACTCTAGGATGAAAGGAATTTGGTTCTTTGAAGAACTTGTCTCAGCCTTACTAGCTGATAGTCTATCAGCAACATTAGCTTGCTGATTTGTTCTATTTACATTTGACAAAAATGTTTTGACAGGAGTACTAGCTGAAGTGTTAGTACTGCTAAGGTCTGCACTCTATTTTTCATTGTTTTGAGTGCCTTTCTTTTTACCATTATCAGAATTCATAGCTACTATTTTGTCCTTTGTTTGACAACTTTAGGCTTGGTTGCAGTGTTGTTTTGTGAAGATTTTTCAGAGGTTTTTGTGTTGGGAGTTTGTTGACTGGTTTTGCTTCTAAGGTCATATTCTCTTTGAGACTCTATGATGAAATTTTCCATGTCTTGATAATAATTTTCGTCATCATCTCTTTTGTCATCATAAGGCGTGTATAGACCTCATTTTCTATCACAATGAATCTCAAAGTCATCATTATCTACCCCCAGCATGTTGATATCATCTTCCTGTGTTTTCTGATCTGTTTCCTCAACCTCACTTACATAGTTTTGATGAAAGGGATTAGTGATCTATTGATCATCCTCCCTAGGTCTGTTTGGAGGTTGGTTCCTTCTAAAATTCTGATTCTGGTTCTGATTTCTATTTTGAGGAGCATTTTGGTTTTGGCTTGCTTGTGCTCTCTTAATTATGCTCATCTCCTCCATCATTCTCTCCATCTTTGAGTTGGAAGTAGAAGGTGTGTTTTCCCCTCTAAAAGACACTCTCTTCTCATTTTTCATTCTTTCTCTCTTCTCCATTAATTTTACTTCCACAGCAAGAGCTCCTCTTTGCATCTCTTCAAGAGTTGCAGGATCTCTCTCTCTTAGCTGATAGGCCATCTCGGGGTTGAACCCTTCAGGAAACTTGTTTAAAGCTGAGCTTTGTGGAGGTTTTAGATCTAGAGAAAGGGCATTATACACACTGTTAAATCTGGTGCAATATGCTTGCACACTTTCCCCAGTGTTCCTATGGAGGTTCTTGTAATCAGAAAGGACTTGGAGAGGATTCTTCTTTACTTCCCATTTGTTTAAGAATTTCTAATGGAAGGCTTGGAGATCATTGATACTATGGGGAGTTAATCCTTTGAACCATTTTCTTACTTCTCCCTCTAGACTCTGAGAAAACAATCTAAGCTTGACAGAATCATCATCAATTTCAATTCTGTCGATGTAGTCATTCATCTTATCCACATGTTGTGATGTAGTTGTAGCATTGCTAGCATCATACAATGGAATTTTGGATTGATAGTCCTGTGAAAGATTGACTAATGGTATAGGAAGGACTAAAGGAGCATACCATGATGCCATGATATGTGGTAGGGGTGGATTCATAAGAGGTGGATTAACAAAAGGAAAAGTGGGCTGAAGTGGAGTGGTTTGGATAGTGAATGGAGGATGAAGGGATGTGGATGGAACAACAGTAGATTGTTGAGCTGATCTTGGATGAGAGACACCTAAATTGTGAAGGAAATGTAAATTAGGAGGTGTTGCTTCTCTACTACCAGGATGTTCACTTGTTTCAGAAGATGAAAGTGAAGACTCAGAAAGTAGCTGAGTTATATCATCAAATGACCTAGTTCTAAAGGGATTTACTAATTCAACTTGTGATAGTTGTAGAGATGAAAGATTTTCACGAACTGAATTAGCTCTCAAGGGTGATCTGAAAACAGTTGATAATTTAATCCTAGGAGACTTCCTAAGGATACTTTCTGGGTTATCAACTATCTCAGGTCGATCAGGGTCAGGATAGGCTCTAGTGTGAATCTTTCTAGGAGCCACTACGCTGTGTTTTTTAGACCCAAATAAACAAGAAAAGTTCAACCAGGTATGAAAGTCCTTAAAAGGTCAACTAATCTATTTGCAAAAAAATTTAATCCTATAGTCCTCTAATTGAGTTTGAATGATATTATAATTATAAGGGTTCTTCCCAGTGGAGTCTTAAGGTTTGTTCAGGATTGTGGAGTCGCCAAGTGGAAATTTTTAGCTCTTTTTCAGAGGTAAAAGGTTTTATGGTCCACCACCATGTTTATTGGATACCAATATGAAATATTTTTTGGTTTTTTGAGTTATTTTTCAGTCCTATTGGTTGTTAAGAGTGTGCTAGATCTGTTTCAAAACTTAGCTACGATTATGAGACCAAGACAGTCTACTCTTATGGCTAAGCTGGCTGATTTTTCAAGGTTAGATAAAGCCTTATGAGAATCCTAGGGTTTGCCTAGTTTGTCACTGATTCAAACAAGTTTTACCGTGACTACCATTTCTTAGTAGTGCTTGAAAAGGCTGCTTTTACTGACGAGGTTTTATGAAGTTTTTAAGGGGACCTAAGAGGAAAATTTGACTGAGTTCCCCAGCGAAGTCGCCAAAAATGTTAGCACCTTGTAATTATAAATATTGGCAAAAGTCCAACTGTAGGGAGAACATCGTTTAAACCACTTTGGGATTCTAGGATCTGTCCCTCCTGAATCTGGAGAGGGATCTCTCCAATAAGTGCAAAGATGGATTTTTCTCTAAATTTTGGGGTAATGATGTTAGGCTAGTTATGAAGGCCGAGTGTTTGTTTTGTTTTTTGGATGGTTGAGCATGATTATTATTTGAGGTGGGAAGTTCTAAATGCAAAGAGTTTCAAAGGTGAGAAGTTGCAAGAAAATAGAACAAGCTTTGGCCAAGAAGATAGATAATTGCAGGTTTTTTTCCATTGGGCTATGGAGTCATAATAGGGTTTAATTTAAATAGCAAGAGGCAAGAGTGGTCCATGGGGCAAGTCATCTATGTCTAAGGATCTCTTTAAAGTTTTATTTATGGAATGAAATGAAACAATAAGAAGGGGAATTAAAAAAATGAAGAACAAAGAGTAGCCTAAGATCAGGTAAGTACTTATAAACTAGCCTGCTTTCGACATAGACTTAAGAAAGACATAAAATTAATCTAAGATCAGGTAAGTACTTCTAAACTAGCCTACTTTTGATGCACTTTTCATAGAAAAACATTTAAAAACAAAGGGAAACTTGAAAGCAACTGTTGGAGAAGAAACTAGCGGGCCGAGCTCACCACAAATCCTCTCCTAGCTCTGCTCTACTTGGTAACTTTCAAGACAAACACAAAGATAACAAAGAATGGCCTAAGATCTGGTAATTTCTTCAACACTAGCCAGCTTTCAACACATTCCAATGGAAACATTCAGACAGTATTTGGGGATAAAACTAGGACCAGGGCACACCATATCTTCCTTAGTTTATCTCTACTTAACATATACTAAAAATAACATTTAAGAATAATATTTAGCTAAGACAGGAGGACAAGGGAACGCCAGCATTCCTACTGCTTAAACTGAATTAAATCATTCCTAAATAACACATATTTGTAAGAAAACATGTAGATAAAGATTTTCAGTCAGAGAAGGATACTGATATATAGTAGGTCCTAACTCTATGCATGGTGTTCTTTATAAGAGAAGATGAACACAGTGAAAACAGTGAAAACAGAAATAAAATAACAATTCACAATAAGAAGTAACATCATTGTCGACATATACCAGGATCCCATAAATCATCTTGTATTGATGCTCTAAACCAATTACAGCTCTAAGTCCAATGCTTTAGTTTCGCAATCATCTACACTTCCCAAACTAACTTATCTATCACAAGCAAAGCTCCAAGAGCCAGTGAACACTATTTACAATCAGAAGTTTCAACTCAAGTATATTTCAAAGTTCTGCGACCAACTCAACCAACTCCTCTCTCATCTTCTCCAGTAGTATTTATAGAAGAATGAGGAGGTGGGATCTGATAAAAGATCTCCCAAGATAATTAATATAGATTAATGACTTCTCGGCCCTTGTGGGGCTCAATGGAGAAGTTTATAGATGTTTTATGTCTGTATTAATTGTTTTACATCTAATATTAAGCTCGATGGGAGCTTTGTTGACTTTTGAGGCTCTGTGTTATATTAAAGTAATTCTGCTGATATTTTTTCATTAAGTTTATTTGCAGAATTAACTCTCTTGCTGTGTTGAGGCAAATATCTGATCTTGATCAATAACTTCAGCCTCTGTTTGAATGCTTTGAGGCACAGGTGGCACTGTGGTAGCTTGGAGGAATCAATTTGCCTCAGATGTGGCGGTGGAGGCCTTCTGTCTGATAAAACACTTTGATTTCCTTTTAATTGTGTCTTTATTGGGAGGATTAGGCTTTGGATAATCAATCTTAGCCGTAATCCCCCCAAATATGTCTTCAATCTTCTACTCTGGTGCGTTTCTATCTTCGGCACTGATGCTCTTCGTTTGTGATTCATTTACAATGTTTTGTTGGTGTGCAATGCTGCGCAGGGATCGTGAGGCATCAGTGCCTTTGGAGTATTGACGAGGCACGGAAATTTGAACCCATGGATGGCTTCCATTTAAAGAATCGAAGGCGTGAGAATTAAACCCCAGCCTTCGGCCTTTCTTCAGTATATAATGGAAAAACCATATAATCACCCTTACCGAATAATATATCCAGACTTCAAAACTTTTGATAAAACCAAGCTGTATAACCATTTCGGGTCACAAAAGGGACTTGCTGATGTCAGGGAGTTTGTGACCCAAAATTTTTACGAAATCCGCTTTATAAATCTCCCTGGGTCCTGATTTCACGACCATGCGAGCAACCGAACAAGACCCACTCCAATCCGTTGCTGCTGCATGGATGCTGACTAGGCGTTGGGACCACTGGTTCTGTGGGACCGCTGACGTGGCCATGGGGACCAGGGCGACTGATTGTGGGCCGTCAATCTGCAGATCAGATCGACGGCGGGGATGTTTTGATAAATGTGTCGTACCTTAGTTCATCCCCTGAGCTCCTTTTGAGTGCGATCACCATCCGATGAGCCAGCCTCAGATCGGACAGCATATGCCAATATCACGCTCAGCCCACAGTCGACCTTTAACACGCGGGGAGGGCGGTATCTCCAAACCACTTAAGGCCACGTGTCAGCTCCTAGCATGTGTCGTGCTCAAATTGGAAATACCGCTCACCCCAGAAAGGTGGTGCGATCAAAACTGCTCCGGTTTTGTATAGTGAGTGATCGTAGGTTAAACCAGGGTTAACACCCTGTTGCTCATTCACTTTGGTCCATTAAACTCAGTTTCAAACCTCGGACTCTTTAATATGATGGAAAAACATTTAAACACCTGTACAATACAAAACTATATTATAAAATCCTGCTTTATTTGGTTTTACTGCTTCAGAGGGTATGGGGAGGAGCGTGGTCATTGGATCGTGTGATCAAGCCATCACAATCGGAGGTGGAGAAAAGAACATTAAAAATGCTCCCAAAGGAGAAACCCGATGCGATAAGCACCCGATGGTTCTAGCGCCTGGTTCCAGCACAAGGGAATATAATGGGGAAGTGGTTCAGGACTTGGCCCAAGGGGGCTTAAGTCTACAACATAAAAAGGCATTTTTTGTGAAAATTTCCATGTTTTCAATGGTTTTGGGGGTTTTGGTATAGTTTAGAAATGAGTTTTAAACTAGGTAAAAAATGATTTTCATGAATGGAAGAAGGGGAAACATGAAAATAGAAGAGTTTTATGGAGGAAAAGGGGGGAAAAATGGAGGTTAGTTTTCTTAATGGAGGATGGGGAAATGGATGATTTTGCAGCAGTCTTTCCTCATGAAATCGGCAGAATTCCAGAGTATAAAATGGGAACAGTAGGGAAGATTTTGGACAGAGGCATGAGGCCTTCAAGAGTCTTCAAGAGAGAACACCTTTTTGCAATCAAATTTGTTCCTTGAAGGATCCAAAAAATTATCTAGCCACCTTTTGGTATAACAAATTTCATAGGTGGCTAACAGTGCCGGGAATTTATTTTGGTGATATTTTTTCTCCTATTGCCAAAGTTACTTCTATTAGATTACTTTAATCTGTTGTTGTTGCATTTGATTTTGAGGTATAATAGATGGATGTGAAGACAATATTTCTTCACAGGGATATAGAAGAGGAGATCTACATGAAACAACCTAAAGTCTTTATAGTGAAGGGGAAGAAAGAATTGGTATGTGGGTTAAAGAAGTCTCTGTATGGGTTAAAACAGTCACCAAGGATGTGGTATCAGAAATTTGATACCTATATGAGGACTTGGCTTCACCAGAAGCAAGGAGAATCATTGTGTTTATTTTAAATTAATTGTTGATCGTGTTATTTATTTTGTCTTGTATGTGGATGATATGTTCTTGATTGGAAATGACAAATAAATTATCCAATATTTGAAGACCCAATTGTTCTCCAAATTCGACATGAAGGATCTTGGTGCTGCAAACTATATTTTGGGCATGGAAATTAAGAGAGATTGGGAAAAGAGGAAGCTCTTTTTAAACCAAAGGAATTATGTCGAGACTATATTACAAAGGTTCAATATGCAGGATAGTAAACTGGTGAATGTTTTGATTCCTGTAGGTACAAAGTTGTCTGCCGAACAGTGTCCCAAGACACAAGAAGAAGAGGAGGATATGTCTCATGTTCCATACGCAAGTGTAGTGGGCAGCCTGATGTATGCAATGGTCTATACTAGACTAGACATTGCACATGTATTGGGAGTATTGAGAAGGTTTATGTCGAACACAAGGAAGGAGAATTTGACAGCAGTGAAGCAGGTTTTCAGATATTTGCGTGGCACTAGTGATTATGGCTTGTGCTACCAAGAAAGACCAGGATTCGAAAGAATGTTGGATATTCATGGTTTTGTTGATGCAGACTAGGTTGGAGATCTGGAACAAAGAATATCTACAATTGGGTATGTGTTTAGCCTATTTGGAGGTGCATTCAGTTGGATGAGTAAAACACTAGAAAATTTGGCCCAATTTCCGACGGCCAATTCGTCGCTATTCCAACACATAGTCATCGCAAGAGCGACAGTTCGAGGACGGGAAAAATGTGGTTTTACATCCCGTCGCAATTCCGACGCACTTAAAAAGTGTCGCACTACCGACACTTTTTCCGTCGCTTCCAAACAAGTGTCGCTCTTCCGACGTTTCCCAAACCATCGCTCTTCCGACGTTTGTAAACTGTCGCACTTCCGACGAAATGTGTTCCGACGTTTTTAAACTGTCACACTTCCAACGCAATGTGGTCCAACGTTTTGGACGTTGCTCTTCCGACGTTTGTAAATTGTCGCAATTCCGACGAAATGTGGTCCGACGTTTTGAATGTCGCTCTTCCGACGTTTGTAAACTGTCGCAATTCCGACGAAATGTGGTCCGACGTTTTGAAAGTCGCTCGTCCGACGTTTTTATAATGTTGCTCTTCCGACGTTTTTAAGCTGTCGCAATTCCGATGCTTACAACGCATCGGTATACCGATGGCGGGTTCAATTTTTAAAAAAAAATGAAAATTTAAAATAGGACAGTAAATCTCCAATATTTGTTATGAATTTTGGGCGTTCCAATGACCGTGAAATATTAATATAATAAACCACCCCGTAGCGCTTCGACTATAAACAATCATATAAACATGGCTCTGTATTTCAAAAAACAGGTTTAAAATAGAAACAGGGCAACATTTTTTTTTCCAATTGCTATGAACATAATTTGACCGTGAAATATTAATATAATAAACCACCCCACAGCGCTTCGACTATAAACAATCATTTTTTTTCACAAGAGAAAAAACATTGTTTTGAATATATTATATGAAGTAAAATAGTCCATGAAGTCATTACATTTTCACATCTGAAGATTGGAACCCAAATATCCATCTAGAAAAGTGGAAGTCCCACCCCAGACAATGATAGAAAAATACCTCATGTCACATACAGGGACATGATATAAAACCCAGTAACGGTCCACATGGAGATTATCGACAAATCTGAGAAAGCATCCAAATATGCCCAAGGCATCTATAAGAAAGTGAAATAGCAGTATGTAGAATAGTAAAACAACAGATAGAGTACCGACGTCCATTGTTCCAAATACAAATTAAAGTACCCAAATTCCTTGAACAGAGAAAAACGCTAATCATGTGAGGAGTGTGATATGTCCAAAATATAAAAAGACCATCAGACCATATCAATAAACCAGCAACATAGACCAGCATCGCTAGTTTTGAAGGCAGAGTGATAAAAATTAATCATTTTTTTTCACAAGAGAAAAAACATTGTTTTGAATGTATTATATGAAGTAAAACAGTCCATGAAGTCATTACATTTTCACATCTGAAGATTGGAACCCAAATATCCATCCAGAAAAGTGGAAGTCCCACCCTAGAAAATGATAGAAAAATACCCCATGTCACATACATGGACATGATATAAAACCCAGTAAAGGTCCACATGGAGATTATCAACAATCTGAGAAAGCATCTAAATATGCCTGAGGCATCTATAATAAAGTGAAATAGAAATATGTAGAATAGTAAAGCAACAAATAGAGTACCGACGACCATTGTTCCAAATACAAATTAAAGTACCCAAAATCCTTGAATAGAGAAAAATGTTAATCATGTGAGGAGTGTGATATGTCCAAAATATAAAAAGACCATCAGACCATATCAATAAACCAGCAACATAGACCAGCATTGCTAGTTTTGAAGGCAGAGTGATAAACATTAATTTATTTATTTTTTCACAAGAGAAAAAATGTTGTTTTGAATATATTATATGAGGTAAAACAGTCCATGAAGTCATTACATTTTCACATTTGAAGATTGGAACCCAAATATCCATCCAGAAAAGTGGAAGTCCCACCCCAGACAATGATAGAAAAATACCCCATGTCACATACAGGGACATGATATAAAACCCAGTAACGGCCCACGTGGAGATTATCGACAATCTGAGAAATCATCCAAATATGCCCGACGCATCTATAAGAAAGTGAAATAGTAGTATGTAGAATAGTAAAGCAACAGATAGAGTACCGACATCCATTGTTCCAAATACAAATTAAACTACCCAAAATCCTTGAACAGAGAAAAACGCTAATCATGTGAGGAGTGTGATATGTCCAAAATATAAAAATACCATCAGACCATATCAATAAACCAGCAACATAGACCAACATCGCTAGTTTTGAAGGCAAAGTGATAAACATTAATCATTTTTTTTCACAAGAGAAAAAGCATTGTTTTGAATATATTATATGAAGTAAAACAGTCCATGAAGTCATTACATTTTCACATATGAAGATTGCAACCCAAATATTCATCCAGAAAAGTGGAAGTCCCACCCTAGACAATGATAGAAAAATACCCCATGTCACATACAGGGACATGATATAAAACCCAGTAAAGGTCCACATGGAGATTATCAACAATCTGAGAAAGCATCTAAATATGCCCAAGGCATCTATAATAAAGTGAAATAGAAATATGTAGAATAGTAAAGCAACAGATAGAGTACCGATGACCATTGTTCCAAATACAAATTAAAGTACCCAAAATCCTTGAATAGAGAAAAATGCTAATCATGTGAGGAGTGTGATATGTCCAAAATATAAAAAGACCATTAGACCATATCAATAAACCAGCAACATAGACCAGCATCGCTAGTTTTAAAGGCAGAGTGATAAACATTAAATTTTTTTTTTTTCACAAGATAAAAAACGTTTTTTTGAATATATTATATGAAGTAAAACAGTGCATGAAGTCATTACATTATCACATCTGAATATTGGAACCCAAATATCCATCCAGAAAAGTGGAAGTCCCACCCCAGACAATGATAGAAAAATACCCCATGTCACATACAGGGACATGATATAAAACCCAGTAACGGTCCACGTGGAGATTATCGACAATCTGAGAAATCATCCAAATATGCCCGATGCATCTATAAGAAAGTGAAATAGCAGTATGTAGAATAGTAAAGCAACAGATAGAGTACCGACGTCCATTGTTCCAAATACAAATTAAAGTACCCAAAATCCTTGAACAGAGAAAAACGCTAATCATGTGAGGAGTGTGATATGTCCAAAATATAAAAAGACCATCGGACCATATCAATAAACCAGCAACATAGACCAGCATCGCTAGTTTTGAAGGCAGAGTGATAACCTGTCAACACATAAAATAGTATCATAAAGCGGATACAGGAAATGTGCAGAGACATGTACTGTTGATATACACCTCACACAAAAAGCATCCATGATAGAGCAAAAATATGTATAAACCCAGGGTCGATTGTATGTTTTGGCTCACTTGTTCCCGGAAATAAAAACCATCTGCAGAAACCCAGGCTCGCTTGTAAGATCAGGCTCGCTTGATTCGAAAATTGGTAACCATTTGTTGCATCCAAGATGGGTTCGCTCAATTGTTTCCCATTGTGTTCTTATTGATATCCACCCGCTCATAGCAAAACCTTTCCTGAGATATACAGAAAGAGTAATACGTAGACCATTATAAACATGGCTCAGTATTTCAAAAAACAAAGTTTAAAATCGAAACAGAGCAACATTTTTTTCCCAATTGTTATGAACATAATTCGACCCAGTGAAATATTAATATAATAAACCACTCTCAAACGGTGCTTCGACTATAAACAATCATATAAACATGGCTCGTGTTTCAAAAAACAGGGTTTTAAAATAGAAACAAGGAAACGTTTTTTTTAAGTAAAGTTAATCTATTAACGAAAGTGGGAATAAAATTAAACCGAAGTCAAAAACATTGCCCGAACTCATGGAAAAATTTGTCATCAAAAAATCAAAAAAGAAGACTTCCCTCATACGGGGAAACCAGTCTTGAATGTTTACAGAATTCAAAAATATTACAGAGGTCCAGCACAGTAATATAATTTAAAAGCAGCCCAATTAAGTGGGCCACGAAGCAAGAAAATTTTTTTTAACCAAACTACTCCTTCGGTGGTTCCTCGACGATTCGGCACCATCCTTCGGAAGGTCCAGGATCGCCAAGTGCTATCTCCACATTCATGCCACCACTCCCCTCCTTAAGGCCGGAATGTTGGCCAGCTTTTTCTGAGCTCAAACCCGCCAAACAGGTGCATTGTTATTCCATTTGGGCCTCCTCACGGAAAACCACAGTAATTGAAGTTGTGATTCGTGGGCAGTTCCAAGAGAAATTAAAGGAAAAAAGCGCAGTGCGCATCGTGGGAGAAGGTGAAGCGATGGGGAAATGAGGAGCAGGGGAGCCCATACGGTGGCCAGATCCTAGAACCCAACCCCGCCCACTTCTAGTATCTGGATAGCAACCCCGCGTGATAATCACCGGGACTCGGGAAGACGACTCGGTTGAGGGGCTAGAGGGAGCGCGCAGGGGGTTGACCTCCTATTGGTCCCCCCTGCGGCAACGCATCCTTTCGATGCGGGTGAGGCATGGGTGCGCTCATGCAGTGGGCACAAGACTGAGACTGGAGAAGCATAATTCCAATAAAAAAGAGGAAGATAGACACAGCACTGACCGAGAGAAATGCGGATATGCGGCAAGGCCTACAGACGAGTTCGGTTAGCCACTTCTCCATCTCGTCACGGTGAGCGGAGCAGGGTGTAACCCAAACGATCCACTCGTTCGAAAAACCATAGCGAAATGCCATTTTATCGACCCAATCGCAATGCAATCGAAGGAACCCCATCATAATTAATCTCTCGATCATTAATGAGAGCCAAAGGCCGGATCATATTGGAGCATGCGGAATCGCTAACGAGAGTGGAGGTCCGATCTTGAATAGTGTTAAAACTTAATGCGATTTGATGTGAAAACCTTGGAACTTAATTGAACGACGTTAAAACTTAATGCGATTGATATGAAATCGCTACATCCATGTCCCATCGCCTTAACGCCATCAAATGCACCCATCCTAGAACAGGGCAACATTTGATTGAGGACACATGGCAGAAATTGATTGGAGCAGATCTTTGTTTGGGCTGCTCGCACAGTGGAAATCTGGACCCGAAAAAGATTAGGGCGAATTTGATCAGAAATTCGCATCACAACTCTCCCTCCGTACACCAGCCCAACTTCGGACCAGAAAAAGATTAGGGCGGAATTCAATTGGTTTTCGTGTACAAAATTGGCCGACGTCAGCAGGCTATTTTGGAACGCGAATTTGGTTTGAATTATGGTTTATCGTCGTTTGAAGTCCGGCGGGCTCGACTTAAGAACAATTTTGTTTGATCCCATCCTATAAAATTTGTGTTGGTTTTCTTTGATAATACACATATTTATAATAAATCATGGGAATACCACACTAAACATGTGGAAAAGTTATATAAATTATTGAGAACAATCATTTTATGTAAAAATATCCAAATGTGCTTTTGGGAAATAAGAATTCGAGTATTTGGTTCATATTGTTTTAAAGGAAGGAGTGAAGTTGGAGCCTCAAAGATGCAAGCTATTACAAAATGACCTATTCCTAAGAAAATCAAGGTTCTTAGAAGATTTTTTAGACTTACATGATATTATTGATAATTTGTTAAGAATTATGCATGCATTTCAAGTCCACTGACATATCTCTTGAAGAAAATATCATTTATATGGAATGATGAGGCTACTTTGGCATTCTCTCTTTTAATGGATGCCATGTCTTTTACACCAACATCGGTTGCACCTACTTTTGGTAAAACATTCATAGTAGAGTGTGAGGCACTAGGACAAGGAATTTACGTAACATTAACACAATAAGGGATATCATTGGCTTTTAAAAGCAAGGAATTCAAAGAAAATATTTGGTGAAATCTACGTATGAAAATAAATGGAAGCAATATTACATGCAATAAAAAATGGGGATAGTATATCATTGGGAGGTACTTTAAAGTCAAGATATACCATGATAGCATAAAGTATTTTTTGAAGCTATGATTTTCATTAGAAGATTAACAAAAATGAGGAGAAAAAATGCAAAGTTTTAATTTTGAGATAATCTGCAAAAGGGTAAGGAAAATTTAGTACATGATGCTCTTTCTAAAATAGAAGAGGCCTCAAATTTATATCCAATTACATTTTCTATTCCTAGGTGGCTAGAAGAAGCTTGCCATAATGGAAAATGACAATAGTACTAAACAAAAACTAAAATTTATAAAGGATGGGATGAACTCTATGGAGCATTGGGAGTGAAAGAGAGATATACTTTGGTGAAAATGTAGAATATTTTTATGCATGCAAGCATATTTGAATAAACAAATATTAAGGGAGTCCCATGTCTCTCTGATGGTAGGACGCGGGGTTCCTTAAAACATCTCAAAGGATCAAAAAATATATTTTTGGAAGGAATGAAGAAAGATATTCAAAATTTTGTAAGAGAAGGTCAGGTTTGCATAATAAATAAAAGAGAGATAGTAAAATCTCTAGGGTTACTTCAACCATTCCACATACATATTCAAAGACTAGAAGATATATCAATAGACTTTGTTACAGGGTTACTGAAATATAAAGGTAAGTATTACATTTTTGTGGTCATTTATATAGACAAATTTTGTAGATTTTTTTTGTAGAGCTCAAAGTACATAAACAACAAGCCAAGTGGCATAAGTGTCCGTGAAAGAAATTCATAGTATTCATGGTTTTCCTAAAGTAATAGTAACAAGAAACTTTTGGAAATAATTATTTAATATGAGTGGAGAAACACTAGCTGCCATGAGTTCTACATATCAAACACAATCAAATGGTCAAACAAAATAGTTAACAAATGTTTTTAAGGTTATCTACAATGTTACTCTTTAGAAAAGCAATCTTAATGGATGAAGTGGGTTCGTCAAGGAAGAATGGTAATATGATACTACCTGTCACACATCTACTAAAATTTCCCCATTTAAGGCCCTTTATGGATATCCAACTCCTAGTATCTCATACTTTTTGCAAGATAGGTCCAAAGTATAGGAAACAGAGTCACATATGGAAAATACTAAAGAAACTTTGAAAATTATTATGGAAAACCTTCAAATGACATGAAACATGATAAAACAGCAAGGGGAACAACATTGAAGTGAAAGATAATTTGAGGAGGGTAATTGGGTATTTTTTAGATTATAGCATTATAAACAATCTTCATTCAAGAAAAATAAGAATAAAGAATTAGCTCAAAAATGTTATGGCCCTAAATAATTATTCATAGGATTTCACAAGTGGTATAGAAGTTATATTTTCCTTCTTCTTGCATTCATAAGGTTTTTCATGTATCTTGCCTAAAAAAGGTTTTGGGAAAAAATATGCCAACGTAAATAGAACTTCCAAAATTAGATGAAGAATGAAAGTTGATTCTTGAACCACAAAAATTTATAGATAAACATTTTGTATCTCTTTGACATATAACCATTATGAAGTACCTAATCAAGTGGAAGAATATTCCTCTAGAAGAAGGTACATGGTAAAATGATCAATTCATGATGAAATACCCATGGCTAAAGGGTTCGTTTGAAGTTTTGACAAAGGTTTTGTTATATGTTTTATATAACGCGTGGCGGAATAGTTTTATTGTTTGTTAAGGTCCCACACAGTGATCAAATTTGAAGGGCAGGTCCGAATTTCAATTAGAAGAGCATATATCTATGTCGCCCTTCCATAATGAAAAGCTTTAAAAAAAAACTTTTCAATTGACCACAATAAATTATTTTTACATTTCATTTTCAGAAAGACAAAACCATCAATCTTTATATTAATAAAAGACTGTTACATATACAACAATGAAGAAGGCTCCATCTTTCATTGCTTAAATATCTCATTGGCAATTTCAACATAAGTCTTGAAGACACTATTATAAGAATTTGGATACATACCACCGGGATATAGGAGATTCTTATGTGTCAGATTGTGTAATGCAATTTTGACTTTGTCTCACAAGGAGCAGCAGCATGGAGGTCTAGATTTTTCTTATAGAACTTTTTTATTATTATTTGAAATGTTGTTTATATATATGAATACAACAATGAAATTATGAGCATGGTGGACAATTAGTCAAGCTCATGATGCCAAACCATGATGATGTAAGTTTGGAATTTAACATTTTTACATGTTAAAGACAAATAGTCAAAATCACTGACAACTTAGTATGCCATAATTAATAATCATTCCATGTTCACTTTTGTTAATAGGTTTATGTCACATGATGATCTCTCTTCTTTGGCATTTACTTGTATTGAAGATCACTATTCTAGGAATAAGGAGTTATTTTCTCCAAAAATAACCCTAGCCAAACATTGACAATGCATCAAGGATATCTTTCTGTGCTTCATAAGTACATATGTTCTACTTCTAAATCATGTCTTGGAAGTGGTTGTTTTGCTGGAAATTATTCACCAGTTGGTTTCATACCAAAGTCTTTTTCACATTTTCAGCATCCAATACATGAAAAGATAATGGTTTAAAACAACATAAATATTTGAAATTTTGCAAGAATTGTCTGGCACACTTTGAATATGAATTTTGAAGTCAATTGCATGATGTTGTATAGGATCAAGTGTCATTTTGAATACCAAATGTTTCACAAGAAACTTCTCAACATGCTACCCTGCAGTAAGGATTAAATGACAATATTGCATCAACTATTTCCATAATAAAAGTGCACCTCGGCCATAAGACTAAACAACTGCAAATGTTGTAGATCTAACAAGACCACACAATCAAATGTATTCCACAAGGCCAATACTATATGAAAGATGAAAAGGAGTTTGCAACCAAAAATACCTTAGGCAACTAATTCAATTAGATACACCAAACCATCAGCAAAAAGGAAAACCAGCCTACTCAAAAGGCAAGCGTTTACCTCCTTTGACAAAATTTTGAGTTCGAAACAAGGGCCTTTATTGTCTTGTCAATGCCCCTAGTAATTTGAATGGGGTTTGCACCTGCTGCAACAACCTAAACAAAAAGGTTTCATTTCAAATTATTTTCCACAAATTTAAGATACAACCATTGTCAGTTTTGTATTCCCTAACAAGCTCATAAATTTTGACAAAAGAACCAAAAATTTTTAATACCTGATAGCAATTTTTTCTCAAAACTATAACAGACTCCATCAGCCCAACCCAAAACTAAAAAACCAAACACCATAAGACCTACAAAAATGAATAGATGATCTTAATCAGTACTATCGAAAAAATCTTAAATCAGTACTATCGACAAAAGGTTACCTTAACACCCTGTGATAAACCTGTCATCTGAATTTTAACTGAAATCGTGAAGAGACGAATACGTAAAAACATTTTGGAGGTTGCTTCTTGCTTGCACGCCATCCAGAAATTTAATTCAGCATTTAAAATTCCTGCAAGTTTTTTTTGTAGATGGCCGCAGCCATATTTCTGTACAGGATTGTATTTAAACACAACAACTAGCATTAACGCAATTCACCAACCAGAAATTAAAGAAACAGAAATTTACCCCTAGTTTTGTAAATTCAAAAGGAGGACACGTGGAGCATTAATATTGGATCGCATGAAATTGAAGGGAATCTGAAAACCTAAAAACCGGACCCGAATTTTTTATAAGGCACATTGGATTGAGAATTCACGTTACAAATTAGGCAGACGTCAGCATCCCATTTTGGAATGCGAATTTGGTTTGAAATTCAATCTATTCAGACTTTTGAAGTCCGACGGAAAGGGTTCTTTAATGTTTTGATAGTTTAATTTTATGTATACTTTAATATATACATATGTTTTAAACATATGTTATATATATATATCATATGCGAAATGAAAGGTGGGCCATAGAATTTAGTTTTAATTTTATTTTTTTTAAAAGAGGGTTTATTATAATATGTTTTATATATTACGGCATATAAAAATAAAAAGGACAAAAAATCTTGGTAGTTTTTTTTATAGACAGTACGTAAATTTTTTATTACACAGCAGTGTGTAAAAAGTGAAAGACTGAGTGTAACTTTTTAAGTGTGTATGCACAACAATGCGAAAGTGAAAAACACAGCAGAGTGTTTTAGAGACAGAGTATGTTTGTTTTGAACAGACAGTGAGTTGGTTTTATGCACTGCGTTTTGTAGCAGTCATAATTTTGTAATCCCTCTCGGTGAGGAAGTAGTGTAATAGTTTTTTTTTGAGTTATTGAAGGGAATAGAAGTTTGTTTTCAAAGTATTGAAACTCTGTCTCCTGTCAAAGAAATTTTTATTTTCTCTGTGTTAGAGGAAGGGAGATTTATTCTCCATTCATTGTTCTAGAATTTTTCAATATTCCAACATGTGCAAGAACAATAGATGTTGTGGTTCCATCCCCAGATAAATCATTTGTCTTTGCCACATCTTGCCTTACCAACTTGGCCCCAATATTTTCAACTGGGTCCTCTAATTCAACCAATAAAAAGGCCAAAACCATAGCATTGAGATACATTTCATTACACTGTCAATAACAATAAAATTTGAATCATCCATAACCCTTTCCTTTTATTTTTTTGAAAATATTTATGCATTACGCTAATGTGGCTAGTCCATATGCCAAGTAGACCAATGGGTAACAAATATGTTTCCTTTCACCTTTGAGTTTTCAAATTATGCCTACCAAATCTAAGACATTTAAGAGGGGGAACTAATACAACATTAAAAAGAAAACCAGAGCACACATCTACAAATTACCTCCTTAGCTACTGTCACACCATCATTAACTATTTTCGGAGAACCATGCTTTCTCTCCAAGACAACATTTTGCCCTTCGCCCCAAGGGTGACTCCAACAAGATCAGCAAGTTTGTTCACACCGCCTGCAAGACAAATTGACAATGCTTTCAGTAAGTGTGCAATTGAATGCCAGACCATATGCCAAAACAAGCCTCCATGAAAAATTAAAATAACACATTAAAATCGAATATAAGTGGACAAGGAAAGATCCACCGCAGTGAAGTTTCACGTGCAGGTGACCTTCCTTTAAACATAATTTTTTCTCTAACCTACAATTTTTTTGTCACTGAGCCATCCTTGTTGAAGTACAACTCCTTTTCCATAGCTCTTGTATTAACTACCTTCTCTCTATCACATAATCTTAGAGTCCCTCTTCTGCTTGAGCGATTAAAGGAAATGGGTGAAAAAACTGAAAGAGAAGACAATTGTCTGCCATAATTATCAAACATTGCACCCAAATTCTTCCCCTTTCCATTGTTACCCAATGAGGTAGATGTGGAAATTGTTGTCATACTTCCCAAAGCAGAGGCCATCTTCTCTTATGCTGAATATAGAATTACAAGATCTTCATATTAGTATGAACCTTAAAAAACATGACTCCCATTGCTAAAAACCACTTTTAAGTTGTAGCAGGCAAACTAAACAACTATCGCAACTTTTGGCAACTTCTGGAGCATTAAGAGAGAAACAACCAAAGAGAAATACAACCACAATCCTCATTTTAATGAGACCGGACTATATACTTGCATTAAGATAATAGAAAGAAATCACGACTATATTAAGGCCAGCACAAAACAATCATTAACCAGTGTCTCTCGCGGCCTTCAGGTTGCCATGCTAGAGGTTGCATATTTTTAATTTAAATTCTTGACCTCTCGTGCCCATCTATGAATGCATCCAATGGGATGTCTACATCAAATGCTCCTTTATATCCCCAAAAACAAATTCCCTACTACAAGAGCACCAGTATTGATGGATCACCCCACACCATCCCACCCACTAGAAACAGTGAAAAAGGAAACCCGAGAAAACTTCTGAAATATCTCAAGATGACTATATGGGTGGTTCTTATGAATCAACCAACCATTCAGAACATGCTCATCAATCCAAACCATCAGTATTATGTGACGATATTCAAGTAGGCACTAAATCAGATTTCTGAAGCTATGTTAGAGAAACCCTAAACTCTCACTGAAAATAGGTGAAATGTGGCACCACTCAGAGATTGACATGTGCCAATTGGTACAAGTGGTAGACAATTGGCATGCTCAAACAACGAGGTGATGCAGGAATGACATGAGGGAGAAAATATCAGAAAAGCCCCAAATCTCGAGAACTAAAGCTCATCACCAACCTGAGATTGACAACTTTACATGATGTAACCTATGAAATCGTAAATGGAGAAATCATAGTAACAATAAAGTAACCTATGTAACAATAAAGTTAGATTCATCCCGGGAGTGGTAATGGGAGAAATCATAGTGAACAACAGGAAACATGTAGAGTTTCTTACAATCAAATAGATGAAAAAACACATACAAAAAACCTAGATAATAATCATGAACAAGCTTAATATTGAATTATGAACTGTAAAGGAACTTACAAAATGTGACATTACGAACCTGGTCAAGCGCACAAGAAAAAATATCCTGGACATGACCCTGTTTGACAAGTTGTATTGCTCATGATGCAAGAGGATTTGTACCTGCACTGCCAAGTCAATCAAAATCCATCATTATCTATACAATAAATATAAGTAATTGATGTAGTATTTTTTACTCTAAGATGCATTCTTATGATAATGTTAGAACATATGTTGAAAATGTCAAAACATACCTGAATAAGCTCCTCTTCGTTTCAAGAACAATTTATTGGAGCCACATGAACTTGGAACAAGCCTCCCACGATCTGAAAGAGTAGCAACTAAGTCAACAGTGACTTTTTTGTTGCTACGTTGGATCAAGGGAGGTTTGCTCCAAGATTAAATCGCTCCAATAAATTATTCTCTACTAAATAGGGCCAACCACATGAAGGTGGAAGCTCTTATGGCCCCTCCCCCCCCTCACATCACTCTCAATTCCCCAATACCCAATCTATATTTCATTTTTTACTTTCATGAGCATAAAAAAAATTATTCAATAACTAATAAAAAAACAATTCAACAAAAAGTACGCAAGGAAACATTGCAATTAATGCTTGACATAAAAATAGTATGATAAATGAGTTTTTTATATAACGCAAAAAGCGTTCCAAGTATGGTAACGTTTGTCTTATAATAATACAATATTTTACATTATCGAATTTTCTTTTTCTTCTTCCTATTTCTAAAGCTCCTAATTACATCATCAATATCATCATGCTCTGCTCCTATTTCGTGCCTTTCGTTTTACTCTAAGATGCATTCTTATGATAATGTTAGAACATATGTTGAAAATGTCAAAACATACCTGAATAAGCTCCTCTTCGTTTCAAGAACAATTTATTGGAGTCGCATGAACTTGGAACAAGCCTCCCACGATCTGAAAGAGTAGCAACTAATTCAACAGTGACTTTTTTGTTGCTACGCTGGATCGAGGGAGGTTTGCTCCAAGATTAAATCGCTCCAATAAATTATTCTCTACTAAACAGGGCCAACCACATGAAGGTGGAAGCTCTTATGGCCCCTCCCCCCCCCCTCACATCACTCTCAATTCCCCAATACCTAATCTATATTTCATTTCTTACTTTCATGAGCATAAAAAAAAATATTCAATAACTAATAAAAAAAGAATTCAACAAAAATTACGCAAGGAAACATTAAAATTAATGCTTGACATAAAAATAGTATGATAAATGAGTTTTTTATATAACGCAAAAAACGTTCCAAGTATGGTAACGTTTGTCTTATAATAATACAATATTTTACATTATCAAATTTTCTTTTTCTTCTTCCTATATCTAAAGCTCCTAATTACATCATCAATATCACCGTGCTCTGCTCCTGTTTCGTGCCTTTCGACCCGCACTGCTGACCTAGTTGCATAGTCACGATGTCTGGTCTCATCCAGTGACAGGGCATCGCCTACAAAAATAGATAATATTAAATTTTAATTGTCAGTTTTTAAATATCATTGAACTAGTTCGGTAATATTAATAAAAAAAATTGCAATGAGATTATTTACCTGGTGCACCATTTGTCGTCGCTGACCTAGTTGCGTTGTCACGATGTCTGGTCTCATCCAGTGACGGGGCATCACCTACAAAAACAGATAATATTAAATTTTAATTGTCAGTTTTTAAATATCATTGAACTAGTTCGGTAATATTAATTAAAAAAAATTGCAATGAGATTATTTACCTGGTGCACCAGTTGTCGCCGTTGGGACTGTTGCCCTGTCTTCCTCTCTGGTGGTAAGATCCTCAAGGGAAACATTCTCTGTCATTTAAACAAAAAACGTTATAAGGACAACCATCAAGGTATAATTATAAAAAATTATAAGTGGAAATTAATTACCGTCACGGCCCTCACTGATAGTAGCATTTTCAGCTTGGTCCCCACTACAATGATCAGGTTGCACATGAGGATCATCTACATCTGGCTCTAAAACTGGGTTATTTGCCTCGTCGGTAGTGCTTCTCCCCTAATTTAAACAAAGTTGTTTGACATTAAATTTATGGATGAAAACAAACATATTGAAAGGTTAATGTTTTACCTTATCAGGCATTCTGGATCTTGGGACCTGCCTCAAGCTTCTGCGACGTTCAACTACGGCTTGATAGCCGAAATGGAAAGCGATATTTTTATCTTCCTCTGTAGTTTATGTTCCGAATTCATCACCCTACATTACATATGATTGTGTATTTTTAATCATATTTCATAGGACTACAAAAACGTTGGAAGGCGATACAATTAATTATAAGATGTTTAGCTACTTAATTACAATTCTTGCGGCTAATTTCAAGTAGCCGCCCTGGCCTAGCTTGTGATGACCATTTTTTTCAATCCTAGCTTTGGTTGCCTTTGAGGTGTCAGGAAACCTAGCATCAAAAGATTGAAGTCAAATATGACGTAGCACACTTTTATTTTAAACATAGAGAAAATTAAAGCTATTGAATTAAAGTTGTAATTTACCTTGCGGGTCCAGTTGGAATTTTTCCTTCTTTCTTTGCCCTTTTCTCTTTTCTATCATGGATGAGTGCTCTCCAATCACCCTCTAGAACTGTGAGAGGAAACTCATATCTAGGGTTAAATTTCAATTGCGTCCTATAGGTGTCCCTGGTATATTTCAAATATTTGTCGGCTACCCGAGCCACCGCTGTTTTGTCAAATGTGACGACCCAAAAAGGGCTTCTAGATAATCTAGAAGTTCTTTTTTCAGGTTGGAATTCTGGGAATTCCACCCTGTGCGTATGGTTGGGCCAAAAATTACCAACGCATGGCTCTCCAAAAACCTGTAGAACTCATTGTTTCCTACACAGAAAAAAAAGATATTATCATTAATTTAAAAATTAAAATCATGATAAATATGTTTTAGATAGAGTACATGAAATAGTTAAAATATTAAAATTTACCTGGGAGTTGTACGTGCTTTATAGGGACACCTTCATCGTTCACCAAAATCGTACCATTAATGGTCCCTGTGGAGCTAACACGTGTAGCTTTAGGAAACGCAATAATGTAGTTGGCCATATCAACCTCATCACTGCCAACACGTTCAGCGGTTGGCTGGGTGTCTGCTTGGGCAGGGTGTGTTTCTTGGCTGGCACCTAAAGGAGTAGAAGGTGTACGAGAGGGTTGCTGGGAAATCTCTTGCCCTTGTGTCCCACTACCACCAACATCGGGTTCAGCAAGTGCCAGAAAACACAACATACAAAATAACTTTTTGTTAGTTTAGTCAATGTAAAAATTAAAAATCAAACTATCACAATTCATCTCATGCAGAACAAAAAAAATATCCTTTTGAATTTTTATTATTACCTGATATGTTTCTAGTTGGCTCATAAGTTGTTTTATCCTCTCTTCTGTTTCAGGTGTTTGAGGCGTGTCTATCAAAGTATTAAATTCCGACCTTGCATCTCGTGCCTTTTTTCGCAACAAGAGCACTGGAGATATGGATGAAGAAAGCTCTTCCTCAAAGAGGGAATCATCAAGCGTACCATGGCTAGGTGTCTGCATATTTGAACAAAATTAATATTATTTCAATTATGTAAATAACTAAAATACCTGAAGAGAGAGCAATGCTGGCACTTTACATGTTCTTCCGTTGGCCTCTTTCCTCAATCATCCCATCTCGAGGTTGTTCCTGTACTGCCCTGATCAGTCTGCCACATTGCAATAAAATTATAAATGTAAAAACTTGAAAACAGTATCTAACTTGAAAACACAAAATTAAAACTAAAATAATTTCTAATAAGACACCGGAAGACAGAGTTAGAGTTTCAAATATGCCATGCATTGAATTCAGTCCTGGAAACATGTCATTGCACATTAAGGCACCCAAACAAGAGAGTTGACAATGAAGACCTTATTGAATATATTGTTGGAGAAACTTCTAGTTAACTTGTTGTGAAGACCTTGAGGACATTTTTGGAGCAACATTGTTGAAGATAATGGTATAGCATTGTTGGAGACGATCTTGAAGGGCCTTGAAGTGAAGCTTTCGGAGCAACTATTGAAAAATCCTTAGAGCATTTAAGTAAGGCACTTTCTATCTTCCATCACCTTTTTCCTTTCAATATCCTTTAAATGGTTTTGTTGATATTTAATGTTTGAAATCACGTTATAATTCCTTGATTATATGTGTTTGGGGACTTTCCCTTTGAAATTACCCAAAAATACCCTGGAAATTTTATCTTCAGGATGCATGTCTGACCCTATTGTTCAATATTTTGATTGATAGTAGTAAACATAGAGAGTTAGGGGGCTCTTGACTTAGTTTGGTTGGGCCATTAGATCCATAATATCTACTAGGGAGAACCCCCCTTGAGTTGGAGGAGAGCTAGCCCGAAGTGAAAAGAGGTTGGTGAGGTGACAATGGGGCTATTGAATTACACATGGTATCACACTTTAGCTTTAGGAATTTATCTCGAGAAGTGTGAGATTTTGCTATATCAATTCTCAAATTGTTTACAACACTATTGTTAAGAACTAATAAGAAGTGATGTTGAGGGGTTTTGGGGTATAAGAAACAATACCGTTTAAAAACTAGGGTTCTCAGTCCTTGGCATTCCTTCACCTGGGCCTAGGGGCACACTATAATAATTTCACATTAAACCATGCAAACTTAAAAGTAACTTAACAGATCCATAAAGTAATAATAATCATAATTCCTAATTTCCTATTGTACAATATGATGCAAATTATTCAAACATGAAGCAATGAAGACATGCAATGTCTGAATTTCAAGATTGATGAACCAATACAAGAAGTTAGAAACTACAACTTTGATTCAATACTCTGTGTCCTATCTCCAGGAAGGAATCTAGTTTGTAGTATAGAACGTGCATCGTGTATTATCAATTCTTAATTGACAACAACTAAAGGTCATATACCTCATCAATTCCTTCCCATTTTGTGTTTTTATATTATATTCCTTATAAAAGTGTCAAATTTCTCTCAAAGTAAGCAACCACTGAATAAAATAAAAAATAGTTGAGATATGATTGAGAAATGGTCATTTATTTCTTGAAAGGATCTTCACAATTTCTTTGGTTGTTTTTCATCTCAAAAAACAAGAAATGACCTAAGAAACTATCGTGATGTAATATAAGAAACAACACGGTGCAATGGCCATTTTCAAAGCCAAATGATGTACATTGAGGACATGGCCTTTATTTGGTTCCTGTTTCATAGGAGTTTCGGGTAGAAATGGAACTTTGTTGTACCATTTCCAGTAGTAAAAAGGGAAAACCTTCTTTTTCCATGGGAAATAATTTACCTTCCCTTTTTCAAGATAATCTAAATCACAAAAAATATGAACTATACTGCACACATTCTTGGATAATGTGAAAGTGGAAAAGGAATACCCTACACAAGTGATGCACACATGTACATTTGAACACTAATATATTTTTGTAGTTGAAATGCAATGCTTGTTTTCATTTAAATGTAGGGCTTTTAAAGCAGGGAGAAATAATGGCTGCCAAATTAATAAGAGTTTCTTTGGGAAAAAATTAAATCTTGTATTGGGTGATGAAGATAATAGAGGGTATTGAATCTTGATTCTTGACATTATGTTTAACTTGAATAACTCAAATGATTATAAATATCAGTGGATGAGTTATTTTTTTCAAGTATGTCACTCAAAACTCTTATGTCAAAGCATTGTATGATGGCTAGCATTTGCTTGTTTCCCTTTCTTCAGTTCAATGTAAAAAGTATGTTAATATATTGGAGCACGAATGATAACTACAATTGTTTGCTCTGCAGTATATCGAGCCCCAAGATATGAAAATTTTTCTCAAGTGGAGCTATTGGTTATTGATGAAGCAGCTGCAATTCCATTGCCTATTGTAAAGGCTCTGCTCGGGCCATATTTAGTGTTTCTGTGCTCTACTGTAAATGGGTAATAATTATAAATGAGCCAACCATAATCACAGATTTTGTAACCATTCGGTTTCCATTGATAGTGATGATGATATTAACCCTATATATCAGTGACCTATATCTATATGAGAATGATCTCAACATTGACCTTGATATGGTTGTATGGATGTGACCTTTGGTATGTCATCAGAAAATCCCCAAATCTGGAGAACTAAAGCTCATCACTTTCGATCTAGAGTACTACCCTTGTGATAAATTTGATGACTTTCGATCTCCCATTCTCTACCACTTTGCACTTCACCTTCAATATAGATCAGACCAAGGGCAATTTGTTACTGGGTGTTGAGATGGATGAGTTTGTCGAACTAAAATCCATAGCTTAAACTTCATGAAACTAGTGGAGTCAAATTCATGCAAGCATAAATACATCTTACACATCCTCTTTGAAACTCATCCGAAAGAACATTGGAATAAATCTAGAGAGAACCCTACAACCTAACACAATCCAATGCAATTGACCAAAAAAACCCAAATAGAGTCAACCCTACTATAGGAGGAAGGGCATGCAGTAAGAACTTACCATTTTGCAAGAGCTGAGGGCGAATGCAAGGCAAATTTTGTTCTGCAAGAGCTCAGGGCGAATGTTGAGGGTGAATGTTGTTCTGCAAGGGCTGAGGGCGAATGTTTTTCTGCAAGTGCTGAGGGCGAATGTTGTTCTGCAAGAGCTGAGGGTGAATGCTGAGGGCGAATGCTATTCTGCAAGAGCTGAGGGCGAATGTTGAGGGCGAATTCTGTTCTGCAAGAGCTGAGGGTGAATGCTGAGGGCAAATGCTGTTCTGCAAGAGCTGAGGGCGAATGCTGTTCTGCAAGAGCGAAGGGTGAATGCGCGCATGATATCATATGTTAATATAGTTTTCAATAAAATCATTTTTATGTAGCGTGCATATAAGTTTCATATTTTTATGTAGTGCGCATATAAGTGTCGTTATACCGACGGCGAACAAAGCATCGCTATTGCGATGGATGCCTCCAAATGTCGCAACTATGACACTTAGACTGTGTCGCACTTGCAACGTTTGAAGGCAGCCGTCGCAATAGTGATGCTTTGGGGCATAGTGTCACAATTGCGACGTCTTCCTCCAAAAGTCGCAATTGCGACACTTTTTCTAAGTGTCGGTATTGTGACACTTTTCTCTAAACGTCGATATAGCGATGGTTTCGGGCGAGATTGAAAACATTTGGGGAAATTTCCGACATTTGGTCAAAAGCGTCGGAACCAAGTGTCATAATTTCCCCCAAATGTACTAGTGAAAGATAGTCTGCAGTGGCTCTTTCAACTACAGAGGCAGAATACATAGCAGCCACTCATGCAAGAAAAGGAGCAGTTTGATTACAGAGATTGTGTTCAAGTATGGGGTTGGTGCAAGAATATATAAGGATAGACTGTGATAGCCAAAGTGAAATTTTCTTGGCTAATAACGTTGCCTATCATTCAAAGACAAAGCACATTGATGTTCAATATCACTTTGTGAGAGATATGGTTGAGGCTAAAAGGGTGTTGCTGGTAAAGGTGGAAACCTTGAAAAATGTTGTAGATGCATTGATGAAGTCTGTGAGCACTTAGAAGTTCTCTTGGTGTAGATAAAAAATGGTTGTTACAGATATGGGCTAATGACTAAGCTCTCCTATGGCCCCCTGCAGAAAGAAAACAACAAGTGGGAGAATTTTCGATATGTGTTATACTCTTTCCACAACTAGTCACGCTTGGGGGGGTGAAAGACCCCCTGTAAGTTGTGTTGGGTGCAGCAAGGGGATCACAGGGGGGCGGTGGCCCCCCTGTTCGGGATCTAGGACAACGCCCCAGGAAAAAAAAATTGGACCTTATTTTTCGGTGGGCCGAACTGTCCATGGTTTTGTGCATGGGTTTGCACATGGTTTTGGGGCATGATCATTTTCATCCCCTTGTATTTTGTAGATCTTGTCATGGGAACTAAGGTATGTTCTAATCCAGGGTTAATGGATTGGGGTTTATGTATGCTTCGACATGTATATATATGTGTTGTAACACTAAAAGGAATATAATGAAAAATCAAGTTGGTCATCCCAATTTGGGATCCAAGGGAAAATCTCTGTGTATATTTGTTTTATGTTTTATGCTCTCGTTATTGTTTATTTTCTATTTTAAAGATTCATTTGTAGATAATTTCTGTACAGGGTTAAAACCTATACCCATAACCAAGCCCACAACTTGGACTCGTGAACATTCACTAGTCAGACTTGTTACCTCCTGGATCCGCACACAATACAGTCCAATTTTTCAAGTACAAACGTTAGGGGAACTATCTCAAGTTCTACCCACTCTTACCTCAATAGAAGTTTCCTTCTCTTTAGGCCAGCTCTCCTCCAGCACAAGGAGGATTTTGCTAATATCAAATCACTAATATATCTAAGATCACATATATGAAAATTAAATTAGTGATTTGTGTTTAATTATCTTTAAAATATAAAGTGAGAACACAAGAAATATTGAATATCTTGTCCTTCGAACAAACTATTAAAGTAGTGTTGGGTGAAGCAGCTTAAGATAAGGGAAATCAGCAAGTTATGTGTACATAAAAATCATAAATAAAATAAAAACATATTGATATGAGGAACTACATGATAATCTCATTATGATGCTAAATCATTTCCAGCTCAAAACCAACCAACATATAATGCAATGAATGAAGCAAAGAGATCGAAAAAAACCATCAAATAAGAATGAACAACAATCTTTATATTCATTAGCAAACATTAATTACATCTTGGGAAAAATAGGGCATGAATACCTCTCCAATACACCCTTCTCTAACACCAAAAGAGCACATAAGAAATGTGTAACATCTCTGAAGAAGAATATATATCCCAGCAAATTTTGATATGGTGTGAATACTTCTCCAATACACCCTTCTCTGATTTTTCATTGAATTTACTTGAACATACAAAATTGCAGTTCCTACATTTTTTGATATCCCTAATAGTGTTTGCTTTCTAGTTTGATCTCTAGCTCTGTTATTTGTTGCATCTCTATCATCTTTGTACAAGAATTTGTGATGTTTTCTTCCCATTCTTATTGTCAACTAATGATCTTCTTATCTAATCTCACACTCCCTTAATCTTGATTTTGAAAACTATATCACTAATGTTCTATTAACCATTGTAAGTAAGTTGCATAGAATTATGGTAGGCTTACATAAGCCATTGTTTATATCATTTCATGGATATTGTTTTTATGTCTTAAAAATCTTCTACTATCTTTGAGGCTATATAAATGCTTTTTGCATGGTACCTACACATTTTGTTTTCAAAAAAAGTACCTATTTTATGGATTCAAATGATCCTTATCTTGGGAAAAATGCCACTTCTTGATAAATTGAATGACATATATATTCAGAAGAAGAAAAATCGTCAATGAGAAATGTAAAATCTAGGATATATTAAGCTATCGAATATGAATCATTTCAAATTTACAACACTCAAAATGGCCTAAAAGCAAACTTTTGGTTCTCTAGCATGACCTATTTCACTAACAATATATTTTTATGTTATGAAATGACCTTGTGCCAAAATTCCCATATTTCTTACTATTTTTATTCATGTCTAAGTCTGGGACTCACTATTCAATGTTAACAGAAGTCTGCAGAGATTCAACTAGCATCAAAATAAATTCATTTACTTTGCTTGTTTTGCGTAGGATGCAATGCAATAAAGTTCAATTTACATCATACAAGTCTGATTCTAAATCTTTTTTCTCTACTAGACATAAGTGGGATTCAGATGAGGGTTTGGCTCCAAACACTAAAGGGACACAACAATAATTTGTGTGATTTTTCAATTTATTATTGTACTGTTATGGTTTTCACCCAAAGCTACAAGATAAGTTCTTTTTAATTTAATTGTTTGTGCAGAACTGTAACATTTTAGGGGTTTCAAATCTGTGTCGTGATGGACAAAAAATAATTTGATATTATTACATTATCATTGTAAGGGGTGATACTGTGACATGAAATGCTTGATCTCATCTCCAAGTTATGTCTGTAAAAGTTCCATTATCAATTTTTGTCGTCGCATGTTTTTTCTGTCATGATAAGTCCATGTTTAATCTAGAGCCTGTATAGTTTTATTTATTGGCAAAAGAGGCAGCAACTACGTTCTAGTAGTGATTATATGCAAGCAATAATATGAAAGTAATTTTTACTATTTTGGACCCTAGGTAGGACACCCAACCTAGTGCACTGTTAAAGAATTATTTTTGGTCATTAAATGTCATAATGACATTCATTATTAGCATATTATTAGTGATTGCAGTGAGAGAAGTGAGGTGCATTCTGCACCTTAATATGGATGAGATGTGTATCGTGCATAAGCTAGAATGAAAAACAACTTGACGTCTAACAATTGAACATAAACTGAAAAAAAAAAAAAAAAGGAAACATAAAAAAGTAAATAAATAAAAATAAAAACTAACACACACAAGTATTGATCTATCTTATTCCAGAATCCTTTAGGTGCCAAGATGTTTGTGAATTGGTTATTTTTTATCACTCTTGGTTCTTAATAGATCCATGGTTAAGAAGGATCTATGTTGATTATAAAATTTTGGGAGGATAACTATCAAACTTATAAATAAAGCATGTAAAATATTATGTAATTATCACTCCAATTTTATTAAACTTGCCTTTGTTATATTTCCTTTGTGTGTGTTTCAAGATTTCCGACAGTGGTATCATTACATGCTTGAATGTGATGAGGATGAGGTCGAGAAAATTCTCAGGATACAGAAAGAGTTATGAAATTCAAGTCATAAGTGATGCATTTGATTATTTTAAAAACTAGCAAACATTTTTCAAAAGTTTCTTATGTTCAAAACTATACAAAAAGAGGGAAAAATGAAGGTGAAAGATGGAGACATATAGCACAGTGAAGAAATTGAGCTTGCCATACAGTGGCAACATACCTAACTGGTGGATGTTGGTATTTAAGAGGGTCAATCAAAGAATCAATGGAACCAAGTCTCAATCATATTTTGAAGTAGTCTCCTCACCCAAATTCTGAAATTTCCTCCTCACAAGTGTACTAGAGGCTAATGTGCTAGAGAAAAAGTGAAAAATCCAAGCACAAGTGGTGAAAAAAAGAAATATACAAGTGTGCCTAAGATATATGCCAATTGTAAGGTGCTAGGGTAATTCTACCCTTGGATTATTTCTACACAGTTAGGGTTCTTGCTTACAATATCTAGTTTATGAGTAGATGGCCCAATGTCACTATCTATTATCGTTCCACTAATCGATATATCCATTTCCCTCATATTTCCTATTGGTTTGTATGCAATAACAAGTATCCTTTGGTTCCCCTTTGGGATGACCTTGACATTTGCTTTTGGATTCAACAGAGAAGTTACCCTGACTTGCACAGCCTTTTCATTAGCGACCAAACTCAATACTACATATTGAACAAAATGAGAAGCCTCCCCTCTTTGATCAATAGTCATTTATGGAATTTCCTAAAGAGTGCCAAACGACATTGTTACATGTTGTGATGTAGTGACCACTGCATTTTTTTTTAGTTCCCTTACCAGCATTTCTAGGCCTACTTTCATACTTAATGTTGCAAAACTCCTGAAAGGTTAGGGCTCCTCGAGTACCCTCTTCTAGCATTTGGTACTCCCTCTAATAATCTGAAGCATATTTGTTCCTTTCTAGTGGTCCACAATTCCCTATTTTCTTCCCATCTAGGATTTGGGTAAGCCAAGGTCCTAGATTCTTCTGATTGGATGCTACAGTGCTAGTATGTCCAGGGGTATTAGGTTCAATAAGAACATACTGATTGCTACCCGCATTATTCCCCCATTGGGTAAGAAGCTGAGTTAGAAGCTATCAGTTAAGCTTCCATTGAGCAACTATAATTTTCCTTGTTTTTTTTTAAGCCTTCTCCTCCATTAAAGCTTTCCCTAAATACCTGGGCCAGTGAAATCAATCAAAATTCTCATAGGTTGGCAAGGTGAGCCAAATTTGATACCACTATATTGTCCCGAGGGTATTTTTTACCTTACGGTTATTTTTTGAATAGGGTTTCAACAATTTTTGAAGAGGGTTATTACGTATAAACCATAATAAAAACGCATGTTCATTTTCCCATATAAAAATATATATCCTCAGTGATGTAAAAGATGTGTCACAATCATAAATTATTCTGCAATTTCTATAGATTAAGACAAATGAAAAACAAGCCTATGCAACTAGAAAAATTTCCACTTATAATGTTGGTATTCAACAACAAATGAATAATATGGTTCCACAGCATTATCAATAATTGTCCTAGGTACATTGGGTCTTTAGTCTATAAAAGGTCGACTGTGCTAATAACTAGGTTGGGCATCTTGCTACCCTTACAGGTCCACTTGCCTAATAGTTGTCACTCTATACGCCTGCCCATTGCTTTAGTCTGTGACTATGGTAGGATGAAAATTCCTTTTATTGATTCAAGCTAACTAACTATGGTACCATAGGATATGCCCTCTCAACTGCCAATATTCATTTTATCTACCTAAAATAAATCCTAAGGATATCTTATGATCTGCCACAGGAAACCATTGGAATAGAGGTCCTGGCCTCTATTTTCTTTGAAAACAAAACACAAGGTTAGGATATCAAGTTTTGTTATATTTCCTCTGTGTGTGTTTCAGCGAGATATTAGGATGAATAATAACATGTTGATTTCTACCCGCATTATTTTCCCATTAGGAAAGAAGCTGAGTTAGTAGCTATTGGTTAAGCTTCCACTAAGAAAATATATTTCTCATTGTCTTTTTCGAAGCCTACTCCTCCATTGAAGATTTCCCTAAAGATCTAGGTCAGTGACATCAATAAAAATTCTCATAGGTTGGCAGGGTGAGCCAAATTTGATAACACTATATTGTCACAAGGGGATTTTTGCCCTTACGGTTATTTTTTGAATAGGGTTTACACAATTTAGGAAGAGAGTTATAACTTATAAACCATAACAACAATGCATGTTCATTTTCAAATATAAAAATATATATCCTTAGTGATGTAAAACATGCATGACAATCATAAATTCATTTGAAATTTATATAGATTAAGACTGATGAACAACAAGCCTATGCAACTAGAATAATTTCCACTTATAGTGTTGGTATTCAACAACAAATGAAGAATAGTGTTCCAAAAAATTATCAATAATTGTCCTAGGTGCATCGGGTCTTTAGGCTATAAAAGGTCGACTATGCTAACATTTTTTTTTCTATTAGTCTGCCCACTACTTTAGTCTGTGACTGTGGAAGGAAAAAAACTCCTTTTATTGATGCAAGATCCCTAAATATGGCACCACAAGAAATGCCTTCTCAACATCCAATATTCCTTTAATCTGCCCTAAGGAAATCCTAAGGATATCTTATCATCTTCCATAGGAAACCCTTGGAACAGAGGTCTTCGCCTCTATTTGTTCCAACAATAAAACACAAGGTCAAGATATCAAGTTTTTTTATATTTCCTCTGTGTGTGTTTCAGCAAGATATTAGGCTGAATAAGAACATGTTGATTGTTACACACATTATTCCCCCATTGGGAAAGAAGATGTAATATCCCAAAATCGGGACTGCTAGCAAGGCATGCCTAAAAAAATGCATTTTTCAGGAATGGCTACTACAAATATTAAAATTAGCCCTTGGATACCTTATATCTTAGTATCTAAGACATAAATCCAAGAGGAGATCATAAAAAAATCTTTCTAGGTGGGTTAAACAGATCTCCCACACCTAGGAAGGCTTGAAAACTACCCAAAGAAGGGACTGCAGCAATACAAAGAACACTACCCACAAAATAATGCATTTTTAGATAGCAGTAGTAGTAGGCCAATATGACATTGTAAAAATATCTTATACAATGATAAATCATATTTACAATGTAGCCCAATCAATGTACAACAGAAAGATGGAGACTTCAATGGAGAAAAACCCTCTAAAAGAGGTGTTGCAACAATATAATTCACTGTAAAGCCAAGACAACATTATTTTCATGAGTAAACAGTAGTTGTAAGTTACAACTCAGATCTAGGATAGATTTGTGTACAAAGGATTATATCTATATCATATCTATACACTAGACTTGTAGGTTTTAAACCTGAACAGAAATTATCTACACACGAATCTTATAACAGAAAATAAACAATAGCGAGAGCATAAAACATAAAACAGATAAACACATAGATTTTCCACTGGATCCCAAATCGGGACGACCAACTTGATTTTTCATTATATTCCTTTTAGTGTTCCAACACATATATATACATGCCGAAGCATACATAAATCCCAATCCATTAACCCTGGATTAGAACATAACCGTAGTTCCCTTGACCGAATCTACAAAATACCAAGGGTCAAAAACCATTGTACCCCAAAAACCATGTGCACACTCATGCACAAAACATGGGTGGGTCTGCATATGAGCAAGACCGCATACTAAAAAAAAATTTCTGGGGCGCTGCCACCCCCTTGTGACCCCTCTGCTGCGCCCAGCGCAACGTACAGCACGTGGGTCTAGTTATGAAAAGAATATAACACATACCCAACATTCTCCCACTTGTTGTTTTCTTTCCATAGGGGGCCACAGGAGAGCTTAGTCATTTGGCCAATTCTTCAACACCCATTGTTTCTCTACACCAAGAGAACTTTTGAGTGCTTATAGACTTCATCAATGCATCTACAACATTCTTCAAAGTGTCCACCTTTACCAACAACACCCTTTTAGCCTCAACCATATCTCTAACAAAGTGATATTGAACATCAATGTGCTTTGTATTTGAATGATAAGCAGGGTTCTTAGCCAAAAAAATTGCATTTTGGCTATCACAGTCTATCCTTATAGCTTGTTGTACCAACCCCATACTTGAACACAATCTCTGCAACCAAACTGCTTCCTTACTTGCATGAGTGGCTACTATGTATTCTGCCTTCGTAGTTGAAAGTGCCACTACATACTGTCTTTTACTCATCCAACTGATTTCACCTCCAAATAGGCTAAACACATACCCACCTGTAGATCTTCTTTGGTCTAGATCTACAACCCAGTATGCATCAAAAAAACCATGAATTTCCAACATTCTTTCCAATCCTGGTCTTCCTTGGTAGCACAAGCCATAATCACTAGTGCCACGTAAATATCTGAAAACCCGCTTCACTGTTGTCCAATGCTCCTTCCCTGGACAAAGCACTCAAGCCTTCTCAATACTCCTTTGCATGTGCAAGGTCTAGTCTAGTATAGACCATTTCATACATCAGGCTAACCACTGCACCTGCATATGGAACATGAGACATATCCTCCTCTTCTTCTTGGGTCTTGGGACAACACATTACAGTAGCAAGCTTTGCACCCTCGGGAATAGGAACCTTGCAGGTTTACTATATGTATATTAATTCTCTGCAATATTGTCACAAAATACTTCCTTTGGTTTAACCAGAGCTTCCTCTTTGCCCGATCTCTCTTAATTTCCATGCCCGAAATATAGTTTGCAGCACCAAGATCCTTCATGTCAAATTTGGAGAATAGTTTGGTCTTCAAATATTAGATAATTTATTTGTCATTTCCAATCAACAACATATCATCTACATAAAAGACCAAATAAATAACATGGTCACCAATTAATTTAAAATAAACATGGTGATCCTCCTTGCTTTTGGTGAAGCCAAGTCCCAATATATAGGTATCAAATTTATGATACCACATCCTTGGTGATTGTTTTAACCCATACAGAGACTTATTTAACCTTCATACCAGTTCTTTCTTACCCTTCACCATAAATCCTTCAGGTTGCTTCATGTAGATCTCCTCTTCTAGATCCCCATGAATAAATGATGTCTTCACATCCATCTGTTCTATCTCAAAATCAAATGCAGCAGCAACAGATAAAATTAATCTAATAGAAGTAACTTTGGCAATAGGAGAAAAAATATCACCAAAATCAATTCCTGGCACCTGGGAATAACCTTTTACTACCAACCGAGCTTTGTATTTCTCCACCTTTCCTTCTACATTCATCTTCTTCTTAAACACCTATTTTCTCCCTATGGCCTTCCTTCTCGTCGGCAACTCTACCAGATCCCATGCCTCATTTTTGTGCAAGGATGCCATATCATCAACCATGGCCTCCTTCCATAGTTTTCCATCCTCTGAATCTACTGCCTCCCTGAAAGTTCTGGGATCATCATCAGTTATAGTTAAGGCAAAACCTGAACAAAAAGAAGATGGACTATACCTTTCTGGTTTCCTTCTTTCTTGAGTTGATCTTCTCACAGCTGGAGTTTGTGGCTCTTCCTCTTCTAAGTCTTCAACCACAGCACTTGAAGTCTGATTCGCCTCCTTCGTGGCTCTATCTTCTCAGGTTCCTTTGTGAGGACTTCATGTTTAACAACATCTTTCACTTCTCTAAGCACCACATCTCGTTTGTACACAACCTTCCTTGTTTCTGGGTTCCAAAGCTTGTAACCCTTTAAACCATCCTTATACCCAATAAAGATGCACCTTTCAGATTTATTATCCAACTTGGTCCTTTTCTCTTTTGGAACATGTACATATGCATCACATCCAAATACCCTTAGATGTGAAAGAGAAGGTTTCTTTCCAGTCCATACCTCATGTGGGGTCTTATCCTCCAACGCTGATGAAGGTGATCTGTTAACTAAGTAACATGCAGTCTCCACTGCCTCTGCCCAAAATTCTTGTCCTAACCCGGTACCACTGAGCATGCTTCTTGCCTTTTCCATCAACATTCTATTCATTCTTTCTGCAACTCCATTTTGCTGAGGTGTGTATGGAGTAGTCTTCTGCCGTGCTATACCACACTTCTTACAGAACTCTTCAAATTCCTTCTTGCAGAACTCCCCACCATTATCTGTCCTCAGCGCCTTTATCTTCTTCTCTGTCTGGTTTTCCACCGGAGCCTTAAATTCTTTAAATCTGTCAAAGACTTCAGATTTCTTCCTCAAGAAATATATCCATGTATTCCTTGAGAAGTCATCTATGAATGAAACATAGTACACAGACTTTCCCAGTGACAGAACTGACACAGGCCCAAACACATCACTGTGCACGAGTTCTAATATCTTGTTAGCCCTCTTAGCACCAGAGGGAAAACTCACTCGATTCTGCTTCCCATATACACAATGTTCACAGAAATTGAAATCCAGAGAGAAATTAGACATACCTTCTACCATACCATTTCTATGTAGTATCCAAAGGCCCTTCTCTCCAATATGTCCAAGCCTTTGATGCCATAACATGGTCTTTTCTCTAGAGACAGCTAGGCTTTCCGCTCCACTTTCAGGAACCACGGAGGCTATTTTTTGTCAATAACGTTCATACCTTGCTTTTAATACTAATTTCAATCCGAACTCCTGCCATTAATACCGGTGTAGAACCATCTTGTAAGCATCTTTCTCAAACAACATTTTTCTTGCATCATCCATCTTCTTCACAAATCAGATTTACGACGATGCGAGAATATAGAGCCACCGGGAAGTGTTCTAATCCTTCCACCTTGCAGCTTCAGTTTCACCTTTCCATGTTCGAAGATTTTGGCCTTCTATCATCCCGTAGGAAGACATCACCGCCATAATATTTCCCATACTCATAGAACCACTCCCGATGGGGAGTGAAGTGAAAGGATGCACCTGAGTCAGTCAACCATGACTCATGATATAGTGTATTTGAAGAAGAAGCCAAATACACATCCCCACCTTCATCTGAGGTGGTTTTCGCCTCTGCAGAAGGAGCATCATCAGATCCCTTTCCTTTCTCAGGAGCTTTAAATCTGCGGTCCTTTTTGTAGTGCCCTTCCTTTCCGCATTTCCAGCACACCTTTACAAGCTTTCCAGGAGATTTAGATCTCCCTCTAGATTTAGATCTCCCACTCGAAACCTTATTCTTGTTTCTGTTTTGGGACCTTCCTCATACAGATAAGGTATCTCCATTCTGGCCCTCCATATTTCTCCGTCTCATTTCCTCTGACAACAAGGCTGAGACAATGTCATCAAAATTCAAGGTATTTGTATTGCTACCTATCACAATAACCAGGCTATCCCACGAGTCTGGTAGAGAACACAACAAACTGATGCACTTATCTTCATATAATATTTTAATATCAACAGATGATAGCTGACTTACCACAGTATTGAAGGCATTCAAATGCTCTGTCACCGAGACTCCATCCTTCATCCTCAGGTTATACAGCTTTTTCTGCGGGAACAACTTATTCACCAGAGACTTAGATTGGTACAAAGTCCCAAGTTTTTCCCACAAATTCTTCATCGTAGCTTCCCCAGATACATTCAACGATATTGAATCTGAGACACACAACTGTATTGTGCTCTTAGCCTTCCAATCCAGTTTCTTCCAATCTTCATCTGACATTTTCGTTGGTTTAGTACATGGATCTACCACAATCCACTGATCTTTATCCATCAGCAGATCCTCCATCTTGAGCTTCCACAACTCAAAACTCTGACCATTAAATTTCTCGATCTCTATCTTTCCGCCGCTCGCCATCTTCTTTCACCACAAGAATCGATCTCGCAGATCTCCCACTGAACAGGGTCTACCTCAGGCCCGAGCAAAAAACCCTCAGCAGCAAAGGCGTCCCCTTGAAGCTGAAACAGCTCTGATACCAAATGTAGGTTTTAACCCTGAACAGAAATTATCTACACACGAATCTTATAAGAGAAAATAAACAATAGCGAGAGCATAAAACATAAAACAGATAAACACAGAGATTTTCCCCTGGATCCCAAATCGGGACGACCAGCTTGATTTTTCATTATATTCCTTTTAGTGTTACAACACATATATATACATGCCGAAGCATACATAAATCCCAATCCATTAACCCTGGATTAGAACATAACTATAGTTCCCTTGACTGGATCTACAAAATACCAGGGGTTGAAAACCATCATACCCCAAAAAACATGTGCAAACTCATGCACAAAACATGGGTGGGTCCGCATATGAGTGGGACCGCATGCCAAAAAAAATTTCGCCGAGGCACTGCCCTGGACCCCGACAGGGGGGGCTGCCGCCCCCCCTGTGACCCCCCTGCTGTGCCCGGCGCAACGTATAGCGCTTGGGGCTAGTAGTGGAAATAATATAACACATACCCAACAAGACTGTCTCTATTTTACATACCCCTTGGGGTTTTCAACAAAACATGAAAGCACAAAAGTAGATCTGAGATCTACTGCAACAGATCTGCAAAATGATTCAGAAATTCTGAAGCAGATACATCAATGAATAGATCATATCTGAAATATACAAGTATTACTTGGATAATCCATGGATCACCATAATGTAAGGAAGACTCCTTTACACCAGAGATCTCTCCTCCAATTAGTTTCCAAACACCCTGCAACTTCTTACTTGCAGAATAATGCAGTCCAGGGATACAAACTGCACTATAGGCTTGAGGTATACTTTGGCTTGATGCCAAGGTATGGATCTGAAGCTCCAATGATCTAGGACACTCTTGCCAATGGGATAGAATACTTTCCTATGAAAAGAGGGGCTAGATGTGCATAGATCTGAAGAGATATGTCTCCCACTTGCTGTTGCTCACAAGGACAACCAAACCCTCAACATGATCTGAATTGTATTTGGAAGAAGAAGCTTGGCCAAATGCCTGATAGTGGACCACCAATGCAAGAGTCTCCCAAGAGGCCCCTCAAGGAAAGAAGTGGGATTCCCAACTAGGAACACCCAAGTGCTAAACAGCACTATTCTCAGCTAAACAGCCAGAGAATGAGAAGTGTCTAAACAGAAAAATCATTTCAATACAATATGTTCAACAGCCCCTCTCATGTTGCTCTCCTCTTTCATTTATAGGATGAAAGCCTTGCAAAACCCTAAACCATCTCAAATGTTTAGCTCCTTTCACATTTGAAACCTCCAACTAGATCTTCGATGTTCATCTAGGTACATTGCATCTGGAAAGTGCTATAGATTTGGTCCTGTTGACCCAGTCAATTATCTCAATCCCTTTTCACACATGAGGGATGTTTATTAAGGTAGCCCAGATTTAGCCTTGTTCATATGGGCATTTATTTATTTTTTTGTTTAAGGAGTTTTATTTGTCCTCCTTACAATTTTATTATTGTAACAAGAAAATGAAAACAAAATGGAATATTCCTATTAGCTTGGGCTAATTAGGAATATTATAGTCCTCCCCTCCAAATTTTTGCTTGTCCTCAAGCAACTGTTAAGGTGAGTGCTCAAACTCATATCCTCCTCTATTGGTGTCAAAATCAAGGATAATTTTCTCTCATAAGCTAAGTTATCACCAAACCACCCATCCATGACTTGTCCCACCAATATCCTCATGAGATGCAAACAGCTCATCCCATAAGGAAACAATGAATCACATGAAACAACCATGGTTTTCCCATTGCCCTCTCTGAAATATAGGACAGAGAGTACAGGAAGTGTAGTCATCTCATAGGGCACATGCATGCCTTCCCTCCTTCCTCCATTCATCCCCATGAAAATTACAAGCACATCATCAATATAGGGGATCAAAACAATGTACAAACAAACATAAATGTGTGCACATGGAGGTGGATCATAGTCCCACATGTGGAACCAGTGCAGAGCATCCCCTGCCTGCATCAAACCAAGATGTGGTAAGTGGTTTTCGCACCACTTACTTGTTGCCCAAGTCATCTCACTATTGTAGAAAATGTGAGATATATTTGGTGCCTTTTGGAAGCGCCCATCATGAAAATAAACCTCCCTTTGCACATCAAGGGAGTGGCCAAATTTAGAATTTTTAGTGGCCCAACAATTGCCATGAGATTTACAAAATATATTACTCCTCCTTGGAGTCATGGCCTGCAATAACATGGTGTAATAATGCATTAAATCATAATATAAAACACATGTACTAAGAACATGCTCTCCACCAACAATCCTCCTCATATCAATGGAGTGGTGCATAGATCTACACTCTTCTTCAAGGGAAGAAGGAGAGGGCTGATTTAACTCTTAATTAGAGTCATGTTGCTGCTCCAACTCCACAAGGTCCATGCATCTTTTACAATGTTGATATAGTTCTCATTCAAAGCCCTCCCAATAATAGCTCCTCAAAATGATATTGTTGAGCTTCATAGAATAGGTGGGCTGAAATTGAACTCTTCATACGCCCTCTGTAGTAACTTCTCCTTGAGCTTGGAAGCTCTAGACAAGAATATCCTACCATGATTATAGCTGAATCCATCAAGGATTGAATAGCTCCCTTCATGCAACTAGTCATCAAGAATCATGCAAGTATGAAGATCCTTGGAATATTCCACTAGCAATTGGGATTTCCAATAGGGATATAATGTGTCCAACAGTGACACCATTAATAGTGTGTCATCTGAAGTGTCTACCATGTTGTGGTTCTTCTCCTTGACATATTCCATGTCAAAGTTGTATTTTGGGAAGCGAAGCTTCCCATTTTCCTCTTCCTTAACATCTCCCATGCCAAAGATACAAGGTGGAAGGTTTCCAATCCTTCCTTGCTGCCCTCCTTGTTCATGCACATGCTCAAAAGAGGATGGAAGCTCTTGGAAGTTAGTCTCCCATGGGAGGCTATCATCTATCCAAGACCTCTTTGTTTTTTCCAAAGCATGCATGTGAGACCACCATCTCTCTTCATGTATGGAAGAGTGTTCTTCAAGAAAGTTTGTCTTCTATTTCAAGGATTGCCTTCCATTCCCCATGATGGTGTCATTATTTCTCCTTGCAACATATCTTCTCAACGCAATTTGAGAGGTGAGAATAGATAATGATGTCAAAGGAAAAATTCTTTCCCTTTCTTGGTACCTTCTGCATATTCTCAGTGTTGTAACATGGTCTTCTAGTGCTCCCTCCTCCCTTGGATCTATGAAAGGAGCATCAATGTATGAAACATCTTTCATCAAATCTGAATCAAGTGATCTCCCATATGGTATACCATAGGATAATGATGTCTCATGGCTCATTCCCATGTGAACAATAAATGGGAACATATCATGACTTCTTCCATTGTGCAAATCCATCTCTGATTGCTGTGTGGAAGTAACATGAAACTTGGAGACCCCTCTTAATGGTGTAAGAGTGCCTATGATTGGAGCCCTTGCCCCATATTCTGATAGTGGCTCAGCTGTGTGACCCCTCCTTTGTTTTTTCTCATTTTCTTTTAGCAAATATAGATGCTGCTCATGTCCTCCGTATGGAAGAGCCTTTGGAATTCCTTGCAAAGGTGCAAGATCCACTCTAATGGAAGCCATTGCTTCATGTCCATCTCCAAATGAAAATAGATCTCCTCCTGCTAGCACAATGCTGGAGGGTCTTCTCTGCTCTCTCTCTCTCCCTTCTCCTCATCAGTGGAGAATACTCCATCATCAAGAGATCCTTTTTCTTGAACTCTTAGTGAAGAAAGAATCCTCAGGTCTTCTCTTTGAGAAAAGAGATCTTGCTGAAATGGGGCCTTTGCCTCTGGTAAATTGTGTAGCAAATATTCAACCCCCTTAACAATGTTTAAGACTAGAGTTGGCTCCATGGAATCTTCCAGATTATGCAGAGATTAATATTTCTTGGGCTTGATATTCTCCTCTAAAGAAGTCTCAGAATGTTTCTCATCAAATCTTGTCACTAGTCTCCTAGTGAATCTTGCATAAGAAGAGATGTTTCTCCCTTTCAAGGAAGAGAACCCAAATAGCCACCAAGCATAAGCCTTCCCTTGAAGATGCAGCACTGCTACTCTAAAGGCTTCTTCTTCTTAAACTTGATGCAGCTAAAAGTATGTGTCAAGCTCCCTTACCCAAGACTTGGCTGAGTCTTTAGGTGATCCATCAAATGTAGGTAGAGAGAATCTACCCAAGGTGAGTTGCATGCACCCTCTCCTTCTACTGTAGTTGTTGGATCTTTCCTCTGTGAGTTGACAGAACTCTGGGAAACTGAGATGCTCTTTGAATCTCTCTGACTGAGATTCATATTATTGGAGATAATCACCAAGAGATTCCTCCTTTGGTGTTCATCCCTTTCCTCCTTTCTTTGACAAGAAAGTAGGCATGTTCTAACATTGCAGATCAGGTTGTGTGACTGAATTCTCACACACATGGTAGGAAGTACTGTGACTTTTTTGATGTAATAATCCTCCCGAGGGATTTTCATGTCTTTCCCTCTTCATCCCCTGGATTTCTTCCTTTATTTCATGCATGGCTTGAGAAAGAGTTTTTGAGAACTCTTCTCTCTGTAAACTCCCAAATAAAGGGTTTTGACCCTTTACTTATGTGTCTTCAGTGTAACCACATTTCTTCATCAGTATTTTCCTCCCATGAAAATACATATTGTCTCTTCAAAAGGAAAATCACAGGTTGTGCCAAGAAATATGCTTTGATACCACTGTAATATCCCAAATCAGGACTGCAAGCAAGGCATAACTGAAAAATGCATTTTTCAGGAATGCCTGCTACAGCTCTTGAAATTATCCCTTGGAACCCTTAGATATGAGTATCTAAGACCTAAATACAAGAGGAGATCAGAAACAAATCTTTCTAGGTGGGTTAAACAGATCTCCCACACCTAGGAAGGCTTGAAAATTGCCCAAAGAAGGGACTGAAACAATACAAAGAACACTGCCCAGAAAATAACGTAGTTTTAGATGGCAGTAGCAGTAGGCCAATATGAAAGCATAAAAATAGCTTATAAAATGAAAAATCAGATTTATAATGTAGCCCAATCAACTTACAGGAGAAAGACTGAGACTTCAATGGAGAAAAACCCTCTAAAAGAGGTGTTGCAACAATATAATTCACTGTAAAGCCAAGTCAGCGTTATTTTCATGAGTAAAAGCCATAGCCAGAATTAAAACTCAGATTCAGATGGACTGTGGTACAAAGATGATCTATATGCAGATAAGGGCTCAGACCGGTTTCATTTTACATACTGGGGATTTCTGAAAGTAGGGGCATGGAGTTGAGATCTTGAGATCTACCTGAATAGATCCTACTGATGGTAGAAATTTCAGCTATATACCAATGAATAGATTCTCCAGACCAAAGGTTGATTAGTTGGTTGATCCATGGATCACCACAGTGTAAGGAAGGCTCCTTTACACCAGAGATCTCTCCTCCAATTAGTTGCCAAACACCGTGCAACTTCTTACTTGCAAAATAACGTAGTCCAGGGATATAAATTGCACTGTATGCTTGGGGTAGACTTTGGCCTGATGCCAAGGTATGGATCTGAAGCTCCAATAATCTAGGAAACTCTTGCCAAAGGGATAGAAGACTTTCCCAGTAAAAAGAGGGGCTAGATGTGCATAAATCTGAAGAGATCTATCTCCCACTTGTTGCTTCTCACAAGGACAACCAAACCCTCAAAAGGATCTAAATTGTATTTGGAAGAAGAAGCTTAGCTAAATTCCTAATAGTGGACCAACAATGCAAGACTCTTCCGAGAGGCCCCTCAAGGGAAGAGGTGGGATTCCTGACCAGGAACACCCAAGTGATAAACAACACTATTCTCAGCTAAACAGCCAGAGAATGAGAAGTGTCTAAAAAGAAAAATCCTTTCAATACAATATGTTCAACAATCCCTCTCATGCTTCTCTCCTCTTTCATTTATAGGATGAAAGCCTTGCAAAACCCTAAACCATCTCAAAGTTTTAGCTCCTTTCACATTTGAAACCTCCAACTAGATCTGTGTTGTTCATCTAGGTGCATTTCTTCTGGACAACATTGTAGATTTGGTCTTGTTGACCCAGTCAATTGTCTCAATCCCTTTTCAAACATGAGGGATTTTGATTAAGGCAGCCCAGATTTAGCCTTGTTCATATGGGCATTGATTTATTTTTCTATTTAAGGAGTTTTATTTGTCCTCCTTATAATTTTATTCTTGTAACAAGAAAATGAAAACAAAATTGAATATTCCTATTAGCTTGGGCTAATTAGGAATATTACAGAAAATGAGTTAGCATCTATTGGTTAAGCTTCCACTGAGAAACTATATTTTTCCTAATATTTGTTGTTCTATTAGTATGTCGGTTGCTTTATTCTATGACTTTGGTAGAACGAAAACTCATTTTATTGATGGAAGATCCCTAACTATTGTACCACAAGATATGACTTCTCAACTGCCAATATTCCTTTAATCCGAGTTAAGGAAATCCTAAGGATATCTTATTGTCTTTCACAGGAAACTGGTGGAGCAAAGGTCTTGGCCTCTATTTGCTCCAACAACAAAACACAAGGTCAAGATATCAAGTTTTGTTATATTTACTATGTGTGTGTTTCAGCGGGATATTAGGCTGAATAAGAACATGTTGATTGCTACCCGCATTATTCCCCCATTGGGAAAGAAGCTGAGTTAGCAGCTATTGGTTAAGCTTCCATTGAACAACTATATTTTGCCTTATTTTTTTCAAATCATGCTCCTCCATTGAAGCTTTTCCTAAAGATCTGGGTCAGTGACATCAATCAAAATGCTCATAGGTTGGCAGGGTGAGCCAACTTTTATACCACTATATTTTCCCAAGTGGATTTTTTCCCTTACGGTTATTTTTTGAATAGGGTTTCAACATTTTATGAAGAGGGTTATAACTTATAAACCATAACAAGAATTCATGTTCATTTTTCCATATAAAAATATATATCCTCAGTGATGTAAAAGATGCGTGAGAGTTAAAAATTCCTTGCAATTTTTATATATTAAGATTGATGAACAACAAGTCTATGAAACTAGAACAATTTCCACATATAATGTTGGTATTAAAAAACAAATGAATAATATTGTTCCACAACATTATCAATAATTGTCCTAGGTACATCGGGTCTTTAGTCTATAATAGGTCGACTATGCTAATAATTCCTTATCTAGGTTGGGCATCTTGCTACCCTTACAGATCCACTTGCCTAATAGTTTTTGTTATATTAGTCTGCTTGTTGCTTTATTCTGTGAATGTGGTAGGATAAAAACTATGTTTATTGATGCAAGATCCATAACTGTGGTACCACAAGATATGCCTTCTCAGTTGCCAATATTCCTTCAATCTACCTTAAGGAAATCCTAATAATATCTTATCATCTCCCACATGAAACCATTGGAATTGAGGTCTTGGCCTATATTTTCTATAACAACAAGCCTCTGTTAATCACCAATCTAGTTTCACCATAGTCTTATGCCTTCCAACTAGAACAATCTGACTTTAGATCTTCCCCTACACTTTCCTCTCTTCTAGCACCTATAGAGGTTCCCTTGGCCCCAGAGGATTGGCCATTACACTGCAAGGGCCCTTGTGGGGAGTTTTGCAATTGTGACAGTTTTCGTTGTCTTTTTTTCTTATTTTTGGTCACAATAAAGTGAGACTGAGTGGTGAAGGTGTGACTGTCAAGATGCTGGTGTAATATTCCTAAATGGGAAAACTCAGTAATACCTACTGGAATAACGCACTTTTCAGAAGTATGTGCACTAAAATGAGTTTGCAGCCCTTGGATCCCTTAGATCTGGAGGTCTACCATCTAAATCCAAAAGGGGAGAAGAATTAAATAAAACTAGGTGAGGAAAACAAACCTCCTACACCTAATATGGCTGAAAAACACCCAAGAATGGGGCTGCAGCAATATGCAACAATACTGCAGGAAAATAACATAGTTTTAGAGAAAAACAACAAGAGGCCAATAAGAAGGCTCAATATTCACTTATACAACAATAAATCAGATCCATATTAAGGCCCATAAATTGTATAACAGAATGTAGAAGACAAGAATAGAAGAAATTCCTCAAGAAAGAGGGTTGCAACACATGTATTAACTGAAAAATGGATTGGCATCATTATTTTTATTAGCTACAGTAGTTTTATATTACACTCCAGATCTAGAGCAAATATGTGTACAAAATATCAGATCTAATTCAGATATGTACAGTAGAAAATCTCCTTTACATGTTCCCCTTGGGGTTTTGATCAAAACATGCAACATAGAGAGTAGATATGAGATCTAAAGTAGCAGATCTGCAGTAGTATTTAGAAATTTCCAAAGATGAATAAAATAGAAGCAGATCATATTTGTACAGAACATGGATCAGAAAGCTAATCCATGGATCACCATAGTGAAGGGCATAACCCCAACACCAGAGATCTCTCCTCAAAAAGTGTGTCAAAACACCTTGCAACTTCCTTCTTGCAAATAACACAGTCATGGAAGGAAAAATGCACTGTAGGTTGAATCACTAGATTGGCCTAATGCCAAGATCTGAAAATTCAGCTCCAAAGGTTCAGAACTCTCTTGCCAATGGGATAGAAGACTTCCCCAATGAAAAGAGGTCCTAAAATGGTCTAAATCTGAGCAAACCTAGCCTCCATTTGCTGCAGCTTACAAGGACAACCAAACCCTCAACAGGATTTGTGTTGTAGTTGGAAGATGAGCTTGGAAAAATGTCTGATAGTGGATGAGATCAGCAAGACTCTTCCAAGAGGCCTCTCAAGGAAGAGGCGGGAATCCCGAACAGGAACACCCTAGCTAAACAGCACTATCCTCAGCTAAATAGAAGATAATGGTATATGTCTAAACAGACAATATATTCAGAAATATGCACAATAAACCACCTTCTTCTGTTGTCCTCCTCTTCCTTTTATAGGATGAAATTCTTTTCAAACCCTAAACCATCTCAATGATTTAGCTCCATTCACATGAGACGCCTCCAACTAAAATTGCGTTGTGCCTCTAGGAGATTCACTGTATCTAGACAACATTGTTGATTTGATCTTGGTTTACTTGGTCAAGTGCTCTAGTCTCTTTCACACCTAAGTGTGCTTATGTAAATAGCCCAAATTTTTCCATTTTCACATGTGGAATTGGTTTATTTTTCTGATTAGGAGTTTTACTGATCCTCCTTTACACTTTTATTCATGAAACTGAAATTTGAAACAAAATTCTAGATTCACATTAGCTTGGGCTAATTGGGAATATTACAGTCCTCCCCTCCAAAATGTTGCTTGTCCTCAAGCAACTGATAGGGTGAGTGCTACAAAACTTCTCCTTCTCCATTGGTGACACGATCAAATATCAAGCTCTCCTGACAAGCTAGGTGTTCACCGATCCAAGCCTCCATGAATTGTTCCTCCAAAGTCATTATGAGATGTACATAATCCATCCCACAAGGAGTCAATAATTCAAAAGAAACAAACATGGTTGGTAAAATACTCTCTCTAAAGCATGTAGCATAAGGTACATAGAGAGTTTCCATCCCATGTGGCACATACAAACTTCCCATCCTCCCTCCATACAATCCCATGAAAAGTACAACTATATCATCCAAGTATGGAAGCATAATTACATATACACAAACAAAATTTTGAGCATGAGGAGGTGGGTCATAGTCCCACATATGATACCAGCACAGTGCATCTCCTGCCTGCATCAAATCCAGATATGGAAGGTGGTTTCCCCACCACTTAATTGTTGCACAATTTATCTCACCATGGCTGAAAATGTGAGATATGTTTGGTGCCTTTCGGAAGCACCCATCATGAAACAGAATCTCCCTTTGCGTAACAAGGGAGTGGCCAAATTCAGAAATTTTAGTGGCCCAATGTTTGCCATGAGATTTACATGATACAACACTCCTCTTTGGAGTCATGGCCTGCAAAAACATGGTGAAATAATGTTCCAAATCAGAAAATTAAGCTTTCATTACATTATCAGATTTCTCACCATCAAGTTTTCTTCTATACATGGAATTGTGCACAGATTTTTCTCCCCTTTCAAGGGAAGGAAGAAATGATTGAAATGACTCTTGCATAGAGTCCTTTGGCTGCCCCAACTCCACATAGCTCTTGCATTCTAGAAAATGCCAATGTAGCTCTCCTCCAAAGCCTTCCCATTCAAAGCATCTCATGGTAGTATTGTAGATCTTCGTAGAATAGGTAGGGCTGAAACAGAACTCTTTGAAGGCCCTTTGTAGCATCCTCTCCTTGAGCTTGGAGGCTATAGGTAATAATATCCTATCATGATGATAGATGACTCCCTCATGGATTATATAGCCTTCTTTCAGCTGGTTATCAAGCATCATACAAGTGTGAAGATCTTTGGAATAATCCACCAACAGCTAGGATTTCCAATATAGATCTACACTCCCCAACAATGACAGTGTTGATGATGCATCAATAGGAATGCATGCCATGTTTTTGATCTCTTATTTTACATTTATTATGCCAAAGGTACAAGTAGGAATGACATACCTTCCCTTCTTCTCCTCCAATAGCGCAGAATCAGAAATGAAGGTGGGTGATGATGATGATAGAAGAGAATCTCCCTCCTTCTTGTGCTTGCCCAAGCCTTCCAATGCTATAGTTGTGTCTTCTAATGCTCCCATCCCTCCTGGATCTTATTTTAGAGCATCAAGTAGTAAAATATCTCTTACCAAAACTGAATCAGGTGGCCTCCCAGGTGGTTTGCCACTAGATTAGAGTGTCCCTTGCAGAAATCTCATGAAAATAATAGAAGGGATAGTGAGGTCCTTGCTTCCACTACACAAATCCATCTTTGTTTTTTGTGTGGAAGTGTTGTGTGAGGGGTAAGTATGCATGACATTGATTATTTTAAGTGCACCACTCTTCTTTTCCACCCACTCCATTTTCAAAGCCTCCCAATCAGTGGTGACTTTCCCTAATGTAATCAACCATTGAACACCCAAAATAACATTGGTGTCTGGTATGTCAACTACAAAGAAGTGATCTACCAAATTTTAGGATCACCTGGTGACTGAAAGTGATGGAACATAATGCATGCATTGCATAGTTCTATCTCCTGGGACCAAAATAGATAATCCCTCCAAAGTATCAGTGGGTATTGCCGGCATTTTCACAAGATGGGCATCAATGAAATTATGGGTAGCCCCACTATCAATCAATACGGAAATCCTCTGATTCATGATTGACCCTTGAACTCTTAAGGTTAAGTACTTAGGTAATCCCCTAAAGGATGCAAGAGTTCCTCTCATAGGAGAAAATGCTCCATTCTCATCTCCTGATGGTGTTGGATCTACTCCAACATTGTCAGCACTGTGAGCCCTCCTTGGCTTATCATCTTCATCTTCTTCAAGATTTGAGAAGACCTCTATATAATGTGCTTTACCAAAATCACATCTATGTCTAGGTACCCATGGTTCTTGGCAGGTGAAGCATAGCTTCCTCCTTCTTAGATATTTCCAAACTTCATCATCAAGAGGCTTCTTGTATGAGCTCTCCTTTGAAGGAGCAACTTTCTCTTCCTTTCCTTTAGAAGGAATAGAGGGCTTGTTCTGAAATTTTTCCTTTCCTTTTGGCAAGGCATCTTGAAGGTATCTACCCCTCTCAATGGCATCACACAAGGTAGTGGGCTTGGTAGATTTAACCAACCCATGCAAAGGTTCATCAAAGCCATTGATGAACATGTACACCCTCCTTGCTACAGACAGATCAGGAACCATGACAGATAATCTCAGAAATTCAGAGATATAACACTTTTCATTACCTGACTTCTTCAACTTTGCAAGCATCTTGAAAGGTTCTTCTGGATCCTTTCTGTCAAACCTCTCCACCAGTCTTCTAGTGAACTCGGAATAGGCAATCACATTGGCATGGGCCAATGTAGACAACCCATGGAACCACCAATTGTGTGTCTCACCTTCAAAGTGCAGCGCTGCAATCTTGATAAATTCCATCTCAGGGACTTTGTTCAACTAAAAGTAGATATCCAGTTTTTCTACCCATGCTTTGGCAGAACTAGTGGATGGCCCATCAAACTTGGGTAAAAATAATATGCCGATAGAGTGATGTCGATCATGATTATGTGTGAATCCACCATCTATATACTGATGCCTTTGTCTTCTCTTGACCTTGAGGTGACAAAACTCTTGAAAACTCAATTGATCCCTGAATCTCTGATCCAAAGACTCATATTCTTCAAATTATTCTTCAAGGGATGCTTTCTCATGAGGCCCTTCATTCTCCATAGCCAAGAAAGTAGGCATGGTAGAGTGTTGAGGAGCTTGTGGTTGGTTCAATGGTTGATCATTCTAGTGGTGAGGCATGCCAGAGCTTTCTCCTGGATGAAATATCCTAGGATATTCCTTGATCATGTCTAATATCATCTATTTGATCTCTCTAGTGAGATCTTGCATGGCTTTCAGAAGGGTTTTTGCAAACTCCTTCACATCTTCATCACTTCCAGATTCAGGGGCTTTTTCCTTGTCTTTGTCATCATTGGTGTAATCAAAATTCTTTTGTATTATTCTCAGGTATCTCTTCTCTCTATCAGTGAGAGGCTCATATTCTTCTAAATACATCTTGGCTCTTCAAGAAAGCAAATCACAGGCCGTGCCAAGATGGATGCTTTGATACCACTGTAATATTTCCAAATGGGAAAACTCAGCAATACCTGTTGGAATAACGCACTTTTTAGAAGTATGTACACTGAAATTAGTTTGTAGCCCTTGGATCCCTTATATCTGGAGGTCTACCAACTAAATCCAAAAGGGGAGAAAAAAAAAATCAAACTAGGTGAGGTAAACAGACCTCCCACACCTAGTATGGCTAAAAAACACCCAAGAATGGGGTTGCAACAATACTGCAGGAAAATAACACAGTTTTAGAGAGAAAAAATAGGAGGCCAATAGGAAGGCTCAATATTCACTTATACAGAAATAAATCAGATCCATATTGAGGCCCATACATTGTATAACAAAATGTAGAGGACAAGAATAGAATAAATTCCTCAAGAAAGAGGGCTGCAACACATGTATTAACTGAAAAATGGCTTGACACGTTATTTTTATTAGCTGCAGTAGTTGTATATTACACTCCATATCTAGAGCATATCTGTGTACAACAGATCATATCTAATTCAGATTTTTACATTAGAAAATCTCCTTTACAAGTTCCCCTAGGGGTTTTGATCAAAACATGCAACACAGAGAGTAGATCTGAAATCTAAAGTAGCAGATCTGCAGTAGTATTTAGAAATTTCTAAAGATGAATAAAATAGAATCAGATTAGATATTTACAGAACATGGATCAAAAATCTAATCCATGGATCACCATAGTGAAGGGCATAAACCCAACACTAAATATCTCTCCTCAAAAAGTGTGTCAAAACACCCTGCAACTTCCTTCTTGCAAATAATGTAGTCCTAGAAGGAAAACTGCACTGTAGGTTGAAGCAATGGATTGGCCTGACGCCAAGATCTGAAATGTAGCTCCAAAGGTTCAGAACTCTCTTTCCAATGGGATAGAAAACTTCCCCAGTGAAAAGAGGCTCTAGAATGGTCTAGATCTGAGAAGATCTAGCCTCCACTTGCTGTAGCTTACAAGGATAACCAAACCCTCAACAAGATATGCGTTGTAGTTGGAAGATGAGCTTGGCCAAATGCCTGATATTGGATGAGATTAGCTAGACTCTTCCAAGAGGCCTCTCAAGGAAGAGGTGGGATTCCCGAAGAGGGAACACCCTAGTGCTAAATAGCACTATCCTCATCTAAACAGCAGAGAATGATATATGTCTAAACAGAAAATATATTCAGAAATATACATAATCAACCACCTTCTTCTGTTGTCCTCCTCTTTATTTTATAGGATGAAAGTCTTGTCAAACCCTAAACCATCTCAATGATTTAGCTCCATTCACATGAGAAGCCTCCAACTAAAACTGCTCTGTGCCTCTAGGAGATTCATTGTATATAGACAGCATTGTTGATTTGGTCGTGGTTGACTTGTTCAAGTGCTCCAGTCTCTTTCACACCTAACTATTCTTATGCAAATAGACCAGATTTTTCCATGTTCACATGTGGCATTGATTTATTTTGCTGATTAAGAGTTTTATTGATCCTCCTTTACACTTTTATTCATGAAATGGAAATTTGAAACAAAATTGTAGATTCCCATTAGCTTGGGCTAATTGGGAATATTACAGATGGATTCATTTGGAAATAATACTCATCGCCTTGGGGAATGGAGGGCTGATAGTAATATGTTAGAGTTGGGAAAGAAACAGTTGTAGTTAGTGGATTGTAAATCCCACCTT